>VZTO01011524.1:33646-93086 GCA_013400615.1 Syrrhaptes paradoxus | reverse complement strand
TTCACCGGGTACTGGATGAGGCCCAGCATACACATAGTTACACTTCTCATGCAGTACAGGCTGCACGAAGTTTCAAGCAAGTTGAACCTGTTCCAGCATTCAAAAAATCCTTCCATCTCTTTCAAGTAACTTTACAAGCAGACAGCAACAGAAATTGAATTAGTATCCTGTTACCACTTAGGTTGCTCAGGGCTCCTATGGCATGTTCAGATACCAAAATTACTACCGAACTCGTAACAAAAAGCTACTAGAGTATTTTTTGTTTCACTTATTCAGGAAGCTTGAAGGATTCCTTTTGTCTTTTTAAATAAACTTTTTAGAATGCATAGCTACTTTTTTGCAGCCATCTTCTTATTTTGAGTATTTGTAATCCATCCTGTCTCAAAGCAACTTTATTAGGTTATTACTGGTCCTGAGAGATTGTTTATGGGTTCAGATTACATTTTCTTCTCCCCAGATTTCTTATAAATAGACTTAATAAGGAAATTAGACTGGGGTATACACTAGCTGAAGCCTCAGTTTTTGGGAAGGCAGACTAAAGGAAGGGTTGATACATATCCAGTTATTTACTTAGCCAAAATACAAATACATATTGGGGTTTAACAAAACCACAGGTGAGACAGGGAAGAGGTGGTCACTTCTACTTTCCAAATAAATGCAGCCTTTAGTTGAAAGAAATGATAACTGCATTTCCAAACAAACACAGAATCTTCAGCAGTGGCACTTTCATGCTGGCATTTTTTCTTTATTTGGGGTTTTGGTCAGAGTTTTTTGTTTGGATTTTACCTGATGTGTCACTATGGTTATCCGTGGATTATCCAGGTTAAGCCAGGAAGGAATCTGCCCATTAGTGACAATGAAAATATGTCGTACCCAAGGGGCATGCCTCTCTATTGATCGTAATGAGTATCTCAGCTCTTCATTATCTTCAAAACGGCTGGCAGAAATATCTTCATCCTGTTTAGACTATAAAGAGGAAAAAATTATTTCTTAGCTTTCAAACAGAACATTCAAGTTCTGATCCAGCTAGGCAACAACAGTGTGCTTTAGCATATGGGTGCATATGCATTTGAGAACTTAGACATTAAAAAGAAAGTACATTGATCAAGTACCATTATTCTTCTAAAGGATCATGTTCTTCTGAATTATCAAGGTGAACAATACAATCTTCTGATGTCAATGGCTGACCACCCGGTATTAATAGAATTTCTGCTGACCGCACTACAAGATGACAGTGCCTTGTGTGATCACAGCTCTTGAAGAAAGAGCCCCAGAAGAAAAAAACATACCCTCCTGTTTGTCTGGATTATTACTTTCAATTATTTCCTGATCTTGATTAAAAGCCAAGTTGCTTTTCAAATCTGGAACATCACCTTTCAGAAATCCAGTTTTAAGAGGCTGGGGCCTTCCAAGTACATTGCATCAGAAGCTTTATATAAAAAACACCTGATATAGATACAGTGGAAGCGTCATGATGGAGCAGCAGCTCTTCAGCTGTCCCCTGTTCTTTTATTATGTTTCTTTTCCCATTTATGAGAACTTAATGACCTCTTCTAAAAACAATAATTAAGGCTGCCTGAAAGGAACATTTCTAGAAGTATGCCCAACTGAAACACGAAACTCAAGAATAACACGAATGTTTAACAATTACTGCACATTCTACACACTGTAAATAAGTCTCCTCCTTTTCTACTATGTGTAGTAACACAGCTTAGACATTCTCAAAAACATAACAACTGAGAACATTTCAGCAACAGCAGCATTCATTGGCTAGGTGCCCATTTATAAAATAATGCATAATTTCAACATGGGGAAGTATAAACTTTGAGCTCATCGTTTGTATTAACAAGAAAAAGCTCTCCAAAAGCCAGGTTCATGGGATACAAAGAGACTACAAGCTTTCCTGGAGAGGGCACATTTATTTTACCCATGCTTCTTGACATTTACTGTAAAACTAAATTCTAGCAGGAGAAAAAAACCCAATATTTTAGAAGATCTTATCTTGAAACACTGTTATTTTATTTCCTTTTGCTAAACCAAACATCTGTCCTTATATCAAAAGCATTTGAAGTAAACCTCCTTTCCTCACAGACATCTGTATTTCAGATCTTCAAAAATTTTTGTAAGAGAAGTAATTAGCATTTGCTTAACATATATAATACTGCAAAGCAAAAAATACCTAGGAAAAATATTCTGAAGGAGATAATCATAAAGCCCTCTGTCTCCCCTGACACAAGCAGCCTGCTTATGTGCCAGTCAGTATCAGTTAAGCCGTTCAGGACTTGACTGCATACAACTTTATCAAAACATGTGCAGAGGGCAAAATTTTTCACTTAGTGGATGGAGATCATGAGAATTTCAATTACATGTCACTCTGTTTGATCCTTCCTCCTTGATTTCAGAATTTGAGTGTTCTTGTGATGTTTCCTTACAACATGATAAATACTGGATTCTTAACACTTCCAAGCTTCTGGAAAAAAATCCCATATACCTTGTCATTGACTAGTTAGCATCTACTTTCAGTTTTTAAATACATGCTCTAACAGAATTCACCTACCTGACTGACAGAGCTGAGGTCCCATAGTAAATAAGCAGGATTAAGCGTCAGTTCTTTTCCATCTATAGTCATGTTCTTCTTTGCTTGCTTGCTCAGTTCTTGGAAACCCTTAGGGTTATTCAGTTGCAAGAGAGCCACGCTGGCTTCTGAATAGAGCTGCAACTATACAAGCAGAGAAGGTTTCTGGCATGCACCCACAGAAGCACTCTGCCAATTCCATCTTTTTGTTTTATTTTTCTTAGCAGAGTTACTCATAAGAGACTGGTAAACAATGTTTTTTAAAGAACTACAATTTTGTAAGAACACAAAAAAGAGTAGTAAAATGGGAAATGAACAACATTTAAGGATACTGAGCATTTCTAGATGCATAATTTTCACTTTCCAAAGAAAACGTCTCTTTACACAATGATCCAGCAACACTAAAGCTGTCCATGCTATAGATATTTCAGGAATAAGCGAATATTAAGTCCCCATTCATTCCCTCCCACCCCCAATAACAAAATTAATATTTTATTAACATTTTATTATATGACTGAAAGAATCATACTTTTTTCCCAGCTTTATCAAGCAATGCTTTTCTCAGAAAATTAAGGCCACCAATTCATCGTTGCTGCCAGAAGCGTGAAATTTTCAGAATGGTTTACAGATCAACCTACAGCTCAGAAACCTGAGATACAAAGGGCTCTAGAACTAATCCATGTGGGTCTCCAAGTCCTTAATGATGGTTGCCAATATGCTGTTAAGGTCATTTCATAGTTGGGGACTGTTTGATCTGTTTACTGTTTTTATCTCTTGCCACGAGTAAGTCTGTATATCAGATTTCATAATGCACAGGATAAGAAGGGGCTTGCACTACGTGCCCTCTTTAACAGCTAGTATAGCTTACAAATTGCAGGGCACCAACACATTTCACTGGAAATATAGCACAACCCAATAAAATGCTGTGTTTACCTTATCAAGTAGCAGAAGCTGACACAAACAAGACAAAAGCAGAACTGCACTTTGATTCTCCAAGCTCATGCATTCAACAGTCAGACTGAGAATAAATTGCAGTTAATCATTAACAATATTTATTAGATTTTATGCTTATTTTTAATTCCTTCATGCGACATAGGACAAATAAGCACATTAACCAGATTCTCATTTACATAAGATCTGTAAAAACAATTAACAAAATCTGAATACTGTCATGTTTGAAAACTGCAAAACCATAGTTTATTTCATAATACCCTTAAGTGATTTTTTTCTTTATTTTTTTTTAAATATGACACTTTCTGCTCATTTTAAAACACTTGTCACCGAGTTAGCATCCCTTCCCTTAGCAAGACCAGCTGTCCCACTTGTGACATTTTAAAGCTGTTGATGCTTTGACTCATATGCTATTTGAGATCTTTCAGCCTGACTTATGGTGCCTGTCATTAGAAAAATCTGATAAATCTCAGAACTTCCAGGGAATCATCTGAACCTACGGGCGGAAAGGATGGCTTCAGTAGCTAAATGGCTGAGGTATAGTTACGGACTGCAGCTAGCAACCTCCAAAAATATCGATATCGAAATGCTACAGATTGCAAAGCTGCCATCAGCGGGTATGTGCTCTATTTAGGAATACAAAAGTGTCACACAGTCCCTTAGAATCTGTCATTTAAAACATATGTATAACAAACCAAAAATATTGCCATTCTAGAGCTTTGAAAGCATTTTAGAACATTTAGTTTGAATTTGTTTCCACCAAGGTCAACAGAATACATACCTGTACTCCTGATTCCTAGCTAGACTCCCCTTTTTCCTCCCTGCTAACATAGAATATACGCTCAAGGTTTTTAAATATGTAACAGTCCAAGCGCAAACAAGCAGTGGAAAAATGTGCTCCACTGCTCAGCATCAGAGCTAAAATAACCCCTCCATTTAACAGAATATTACATCAGTGTTTTTCTCCTACCAATGCCTTTTTTAAAAACAAGTCTTTTCATCCGCAGAGCTATCAATAAAGCTAGATTTCAGTGGAGATACCTGGTGACATAACTAACTAGATTCTAATAAATTGCAAGCTCTGCCCAGAGCATTTTGTTCCTGGTATATTCAAAATGGAATTCTCCCCTAGCAGATTTTCTGACGTCTCACAGGTATTATCCTGCTCTCAGTGGGGATGCTTGAGATTGCCCATTCCCTTGAAACATTATCTTCTAGAGATCATCTTCATCCTGACAAAACAGGCCAGCAGGTCCAAAGGTATTGTGAAAAAAGAACAGAAAAACAATCGGGCAGATGCAGAGAGTCAGCGTGATCAGGCAAACCTCTGCTTCTAACACATGCAGGCTGAGAAGACACGGTGTAGGCACATGCACAGACCACAACCCGCACACATTTACATCATGCACTTGAAAACCGTGTTCTCCCCAACAGGCAACAGTAAATGCAGGTTCTCCTTTGGAGCCAGCATGCTTGGCAATGCCTAGGCTTACTTGACTAGGAGGCAGGCCAGATGGGGTAAGCCACCCCCAGAGGTAAACATTTTCATTTCCACATTCTCAAGGCAAAAGGCCTCAAGAGCAGATTTTTTTTTTCTGAGATGGAACTCCTAATCAGTCTTTAAGTTATCATGCTTCATCTTCTTAATGAACAAAGCTGACTGTTAAGGAAATCTGACACTGCCTTTTTCACACTCCAGTGTGGATACTGGGAAAACTCATATGCCTACATAGCAAGGGAAGGGGGAGGCATGTGTTCTGTTAAAGAGTTACAAAAAGCTCTATAAATATGAAATAGCGTTGTCTTTACAATTTGATAAAATTTGCTTTACAAGGTAACTAGTAGGAGGGTCATCACAGAGCCAAAACCAATGTAATGCCTTAGTTTTGGGGTTTTTTTCTCTAGAGCTTACTTAATTACATCCGTGTGAACATACAAAGCCAACTCCTGAAGCCACCTGTCTGCTCCATCAACACTGACACGAGCAGCAGTGAGAATCCCAGACCCCCCACCCTCAAGGCAGTGAGGACAGCAAACACCCAGCATCACTGTGCCTGCAGGTTCCTACGTGGATTTTCTTTCATTAGTAAGACAAGGTCATTAAGACATATTACAGCCCTTACTTTCCAACATAACTTGTCCACATAGGCGTGCATGTGCATGAATGCAGATTAAAGAGGAAACAATATTTTGCAAAGGAAGGAGATCTGCAAGCTCTCAGTATTCCCTGAAGCAACCAGGATATTAACAAAAGTGAATTGAAGGAAAGTCACCCTTCTCCAAAAACAGTGTTAGCATGTGTCCTGGGTCCAGCTGGGATGCAGTGGCCCTGACCCAAGACATCATGATATCTTCAAAAGCCAAATATCAAATCAAATCCCCTTGCCCTTTCAATCCTTCCTTTGTCAGTCTTTACATCACTACCTAGTTTTTAATTCACAAGCATCTCTTTTAGTCCGAACAATGATAGTTTTCCTTAGAAATGTAGCGAAAGGGGGAAAGGAAAAGTGAAAAAAAAAAAAAAATTCCCGTTGTTCTTCTTCATGTATAGGTACAACGTAACATCTCAACAGCTTTTAAAAACATGCCTTAGCAGCAGCGAGCTGCACAACCAGAGTAACACCTCCATCTAGTGGCTCCCTAATGCACTGTTAAGAAAGTGTGGAAAATAAAAAGTAGCCAAATGTAATTTTCAATCATATCTGTCATAACACACACAACTTAGAACAAATGTGATCAGCACACACGCTGGGGAGAGCTAGGGAACAAGGAAAAAAAAAACCAACCAAAACAGAACCCCCCTCCCCAACAACAGGTATTCTTATACTAAAAGTAGTACTTTTTAGCAGCAAAAATATTAGTACAAGACATCAAACCAGACATCATGGAGAAGAAGAGAAGGTGGTACAACATCTAGGACAGAAAGATCTTGAAGGGTCCAAGAAAGACACACAGAAATTACTCTGACAAAAGAACATCAAGTGTTAATGATACAAGGCATCAGAACTCAAAAAAAAAAAGGTAAGGTACTATGGATAAAAAAAATCATTTTGGAAAAAAGAGCATAAAGCAACATCTGTTAAGGGACAGAAAATAAGATTCCAAACATTGTTTGAGGGGGGAACATTCCTCAGAACTATGTCACTATGAGAGTTTGTATCTATAATGTTTGACTAGAGAAGAAAGATTGCCTAGGATGGCAGCCCAATATATTCCCAAAGGTGGAAGCAGACATTTCTTTTCCTTCAAATAATCTTTGAACTGATAGAGGCAACATTACTTCAAACACCAACTGGGTAATTAATGAGAATGTTTCAGAAGAGCTGCTCCTAGAGAACAACCCTAGGTCAAGAAATTATAAACTAATTGATTTTAAATTGAAACAGGGAAAAAAAAAAAAAACAACCTTCTTACTAAATGTCTTGAATGCTAAAGGACAAGTTAAACACATGAAAAGAGCTGGTAATTGAAGCCAAAGATATTCTGAGCTCTTCAGCTTTATTAAGCCAAATGTGTTAAACTATCAGGAACCTGTAACTTAACCTGTGGCGAGGAACTAGGAAAGGCTCCAAACCCAAATGGATGAACCACACTCAAAGAAGATTCTTCGGATTGCTCAAAGTCAGGAAGCATTCAACCAACAATGCTCCTCATGCAAACTTGAAATGAAGAACATGTGAAAATGTTCTTCAGTAGCACACAGCAAAGCTACTTTCAAGTAACATCTCCTGTCACCTAACAATCTCATTTCTCTACAGTAAATACCATTTCTTTAAAGCAATTAAAAAATACCCATATGTCCTGAGTAAAGCTGAGACAGAGTTAACTTTCTTCATAATAGCTAGTGAGAGGCTGTGTTTTGGATTTGTGCTCGAAGAAAACTGATAAAAAGTGATGTTTATGTGGCTGCCAAGGTCTTTCAGCTTCTCTGGCTGTATGCAAACAGGACAAGCTGTGAGGGAGCACAGCGCCAGTTACTAGCCAGTGTTGTTACTATTAAGATAATTCCCTAAACGTAAAGAGGGAAGAAAAAAGCTAAGAAACCACATAAACAAAATCCTGTCACATTAAACAAGCCATTGATATATTTCAGAAAGACAACAGCCTATAGCAAATGACCAAGAGAAACTGAAAAGGCTGGTATTTTTTAATCAGTTGCAGGCTAGCAAATCTAATGCCTAATAACTTGCAGCCACGGAATGGACAGCTGGTCTTTTGAAGACAACTATTTGAGTCACTATTTATTACTCCTCACAACTCAAAAAAACAAGAGTCACACAGAAAGACAGACTACTGTCAGAAACATTAAGTCTCCTAGGTGGGCGAGATCCTGCATGTGAACCATTCCAAAAATCAGTTACTCTTTCCTCCAGGCCCTTACCAGTTTTACTTTAGAGGCCAGGCTCTCCGGTAGTTTTGTTCGTAGCTGACTCGTTTCTTTGAATGTAGCTGGAAACCCCCTAAGGAAGGCCAAGTCTTGCATTAATACTAGACCTGGAACTTCTTTGTCTGTAGTCTAAAAACAAGAAAATAAGGTATAAACACTTTTTAACATACAGCAATTCACATTTAACTGTCAATCCTTCATCAGGCGACAGATTTAATGGTGTATATTTCATCACTTAAACTTCAAAATTGAAATAAGGGCTATTTTAAAAGCTTTCACTTCTCACTACATGCAAGTTATGGAAAGAGAATAGCACAGAAGCACTTTATAGAAGTGTATGAAAATTTTAACATACTCTAAAGCTAATCGACAGATGTTAAAAGTACATACCAAGTAACCCCTCCATACTATGTGTTTGCTGTTGTCTTTTAATATTCCAGAATGGGCAGCTTCAACTAGAATACATAAAATGAATTGCAAATCAAAAACTGAAAGTTGCTTCTTTTGGGTATTCTAGTAACCAAGATACACTTTGGCAAATTAAAAAGATTTGGATACCTATGGCAGGAAGAGCTGTCTTTATAACTGGTAAATAATTCTTGATGGTAAAATGAACACCAGTGGTTGGGCTAGTGGGTGGTGGTGGTCAGGCACTGCATGGTAAACAAAATAAGAAGCCCATACCTGTTCTAAGATCCTACTTATGTATGCTGAACACATGGATAATTTTGTTTTAAGACATGCAGTCCTTTAAGCAAGGGCAGAACCTATTGCACAATATTCAAACTAGACTTCACAGCAACTAAAAGGGGATTTCTAAAACTAATCATCCTTAGTCTAAACCTCAGTCTTCTGAGATTATCAGTGCAACACAGATTCAGTATCAAATCGGTTTTGCAATAGTCTTTTAAAGCATGGAACTCTAATCACCTGTAATCAGTTGTCTGGGAGGTAAGCAAACAGTATCATTAATGTCATCATTTAGAGGAACAGACTCAGGGCAAGAGACACTGAATGACTTGTTAAAGTCAAACAGAAAATTAGTGGCAGAGTCAGTATCGGAGGACAAAAAACCTAATTCACAGTAGCTTACTAAAAAGCTTCCTCTAGAAAACTGGCTGGAATCTGACAAATAGGTTCTTACCATCCTTAGGACTATCAAAAACAATTACTGTCACGTTTGTAGAAGGATTTTTTGGTTTTGCTACAAAGAACATATTGTTAGCAGCTTGTAAAGCAGGATGAATGGACGGCAGGTCTTTCAGTGTGACATTGGTAGGCAGTGCAGGATCCAGGACAAGCATAGGCACTTTGATACAGTGTGTCAGCAAACACTCCAGTTGCTTCTCACTATAGCAAAACACCAAAGGTATACTTAACGTTAGTAGAGAGTTTAAGACAATAAACAATGTTAGATGCAATGAGAGATGTTTTTCTAATATCTGATAAATTATTTCTAACATCTGCTGGGGCAGGGGAGAATTACTAAGAGAATACTTATTTTGCTGCAGAAGGCAAATACCCGACTGCTACAGTTTAGTTAATTCCCATAATTGTTTAGTCAAAAGTTTCCAAGATTACAAAGTTTGCCCATGGAGGAGACCTTATAAAGATCTCTAAACAGCAGAAAACCCAAGCCAAATGAAGGATGGGACAGATCAGGCTCTGTCACTTCCTGGCAGCACAGAGGCACAAGAGGATTGAATGCTCCACAGACAACTACTTGCAATGCCATGAATACAAATGGCAGGTGAAAGCAAGGTTGAAAAATTTTTCATGCTTTTGAATGATAAAACTCCAGGTACATATGTATTAAAAATCTACACTTGGAATAAGAACTATGCCTAACCAGTGACAAGGATATGCTTCCTGAACTTCAGAAATTGTCACATTTTAAGAAACTCATTCATATATGTCACTTAACATTACTTTCATTCAACACATACTATCATGCTGTCAACTTTTCTTGAAGTGACATAGAAGGAAAGCATGCATGCACAGACTACAGAAAACCAATCTCCCTAACCAGCACCTGCTTTCAGCTAACAAACAGGATATAATTTATTACAATTTATGCCCGAAACTACAAAATCTCACCTCTTCTTTGTTGGTTCTGTTGCATTCTTTCCCAGGATTTCCCTATTACAAAATTAAAACAAACTACATTAAGTAACACCAAGTTCACAGTAAGGAATTTAGTCTAATTTCAGACTGCTAACTGAGTCAAGGATATGTTGTGAAAGCATCGATAACCCAGCCAAGGCCTAGCGGTTGGCTTTGCCAAGGTAAGCACAGGTGACACAAGTGCCCCTCACTGCTCACCCTCGTGCAGCGTAGCTCAAAAATTCTTTGTTGTGCTGAGGGTTGTGGTGGCAGGACTTTTCTTGCTGACAGGATTTTCGTGGGTTATTATTAGATTACCTAATGAAACTGCTGTTGATATGAAAAGCACTGGTAAGAAAGCAGGATGAAGTCACCTGAAACAAGGTTGACTTTGTTGTTTATATTCTGATAAAATCATCATCTATCATGCATTGACCATGTGCATGTAGAATCTAATGAGGATCAATGTAAAGGTAGTGCAGTGTTGATTACAAAAAATAACCATAATAATATCAGAAGGGCACCCTTCTACACACACCATCAAAAAGAGAACCACCATCCATCAAGCTACTCTCTCCCACTGAAGAATAAAGCACCTGGACTACGACTAGATCAATTCATGCATATCAACAAGAAAGTTACAACTTACTAAGTTTTGTTATGCAATACAAAATATACATTCATTAGCAGAGATTTATAGGCATCTTTGTCTTCTGCAGTTACCGATCCCATGAAACAGCTCTTTTTGTAAGAGCGCTCATTTCAAAGTAGATGAGAGAAGTTATCTACAAGGGAGAGAAGCAGGCGCTCCTGTAGATAATGAATGTGGCATGGGCATGAGTTTTACTCATAAGCTTGACATCAACTTTCCAAATCAGCAATATGGAAAAAAAATTATATTTTTTTCCCTTTGTAAAATGGGAATCACAGCGTAAGTGGTGACAAAGCTAAAACCACTAACATTTTCTATATGAACTGCTAGGAAAAAATTAGTATACATTTGAAAGCTTTTCAGAACAGAGATCATGTCTATGTTTAAGATGTTTAAACCTAATAGATTTAAAGTTTGAATAATATTTTCATTGTTTAGGCAGCAAAACAAAGATCCAGAATTTCACTTGGGATCACATTGTCAGTGGTACCTGAACTGAAAGCCATAACATGCTAAAAATCAGATCAATCTGCTTACTCCTGGATTTGAGATTAGTCTGAATTAAATTATTACAACCCTTAAAATACAGACTTGTTCTTCCATTTAGCATATTTTTCTGGCCAAAACAGATCACGTGACCACTGAGTTCCTTACTAAGAACTAAATCAATGGTTATAAGCCACAGTCCAAGGTATCTGCAGCAGCCTGCATCTGAAGCCTTAGATCAGTAATTCTGCAGAACTGTGTAGCACAATCTATAACACCAAATGCAGCAACACACATCTTTCCCTCCTTAGTTACAAGACTGACTCATACCCTTGTAACATGAATAAATTATTCTCCTCTTTCTCAGTTTCAGCATTTGGGAGACTAAAAATCTAACTTTAAAAAAGGAGCCTTTAAGAAACACATGCTTAGGATTCTATTAAGCCCATTATAAAAAGCAAAACTGGGAGGGGAGAGATAAGGAGGAAGAAGATGATGAAGAGAGGTTATACATTTGAGATAATAGTTTTGTTATTATTTACAAACTGAGCTATAGAAATCAATACAAAATGACATACACAAAGCACAGTTTTCTTCATGGCATTTTACAAATTCAAGACAGAACAGCCTACTTGACTTTAAATTATCATGCTTTGTATCGTAAACAGTTTTCTGATTAGACAGTACTTCACAGCTAAATGTAGAACTGAAACAAAGTTTTGAGAGTAATCAAACGAAGAAGTGAGAAAATGTACTTTGAATTTTCACGTTGAGTAACATGGGAGAAAAACAAAGAGGGCTAGTACTGCATTAGATTGCTGCTGTCAGTTAAAGGGAAAAAATACATAAGATTATTACCTCATTATTTTCTGTTCTTCCTCCATCTGTTCTCTGACCTGTTGCAATTCTTTGATCAGTTCAACATCTGTGCCGTTCACCCAGGTGTATACCACATCAATCGGCATGGGTAAACAAAGCCTACATAATTTGAATGAAAGCTACATGAGCTGTTTAGTATTACAAGTGTTTGTGGCATCCTACCACAGCAATTTCTGTCTAACAACAGAAATACTTTGTGTCTGGGCTACAAACAAGACAAATCAAAAAGCTTCTCTTTAGCTGTATATATCATCTCTTAATTACATACAAGCCTTTGA
This sequence comes from Syrrhaptes paradoxus, assembly GCA_013400615.1. Lineage (NCBI taxonomy): Eukaryota > Metazoa > Chordata > Aves > Pterocliformes > Pteroclidae > Syrrhaptes > Syrrhaptes paradoxus. The sequence continues at coordinate 80,775 of VZTO01011524.1, read as the reverse complement.
CAAAATAGCAGAGACATAAAATCAAAAGGGACGTAAAGTGGCTATAACAGTTCAGTAACTAGATGAATCCAGGCTGCCCAGGGAAGTGGTGGAGCCACCATCCCCGGAGGCGTTCAAGAAACGTGTAGATGTGGTGCTTAGGGACATGTTTTAGTGAGTTAGTTGGTGTTGGGTTGACGGTTGGACTTGATGATCCTTGAGGTCTTTTCCAACCTTAATGATTCTATGATATCAGCCTTAAAAACTCCAACAAACCACCACTGATACAGTGCATACTGTAAGGGGTCCATTACTGCATTTTGAAGTTTGAAAATAAAAACAAACTGAACCTCTGACAAGGGACTTCTAAAACTTAATGGATGCCTATAAGTATCACTCTGCAAAGGCTTTTTATTGGTATGAAATTTTACATGAAGTTGGTATCTGCACACAAATATCACACGAAACCTCCCTGTCAGGCCTGACATAAGAGTATTAAAGCCATACAGGTGAACTGGAATAACTCGGGAACCCATCATGAGAACCTTAAGCTTTTGCTCAGGCAGCCAATAGTTCTACCCCAGACACTGGATTTTTTGCTCACAATTCACAGAAATCAACACTAGCTAATGAGTGCTTAATGAAGTAAGAAAACATAAGTCAGAAATGTAAACTCAACTATTTTATAAAAGCATTATATGTAATTATCACAAAGTCAGGCAATTGAGTACTGACAGGAACAAACTACCATGCTTTCACTTCGGCACTGCAGAAACATGTAAACATTAAGCTAATAATCATCCATATGAGCTGTATCACTCTGCTTTCATCTGTCACCCTTTGGAGAATGAGGGAGAGGAGTAAGACATGAGACTATAAAAGTACATAGGATTCACTGACACAGTGTACTTTTACAGTTATCGGGCACCAGCTAAAGCGTGACAAACTGGTCTGATGATTTCTACTGTCCCATGATTCAACAAACCTCAAGGCAGATTAAGCATGTGCTTTCAGGTTGTTCTTTTTTTTTTTCCAGCTGAGTGTATCAACACTTAAGAGTCAGATGATACCTCCTTAGTAGCTTCTTCCACCTACCAATTCACAGTCCACTGATTTCCTCATCAAGACCCCATGACTATTCAGACCTGAACAATGAAACCACAAGAAGTCACGCAGCATTTAACACAACTGAAACAAGTGACCCATATGACTTGGTTTCCAATTTGCTGTGAGTGACTTCTCCCATGCACTCTGCTTTAAAAAGCTGCTTATTACTAGCTTTGTAACTTCTCTACTGAATAATTTCACTCATGAGATATCACAGAAAATGTATGGTAAATGAAAAATAAAATTACAACTTTCAGTGTTTTGGAAAGTTAAGTGCATAGGATCAGTATTTATATTTTCCTATCTTAATATGGAAAATGTCACATCCTCCTTTTATTGTTAATATTATCACCATTTTGATGTTTCATTAGGGACTGGATTAATTAAATACATTTAAAATGTAAACCCTGTTATATGACTAGAGCTTCCAAATGCCAAAAATCTTCCAAGCTGGGATGTTAAGTATTAACTCACAATTTTAAAACCACTAAGTTTAAAATTTGCTGCAGATTTAGAGCACATACAATAAGGTCCTACTCAACAGTATGTTACTTCATCTAGAATATTTGATTTAAATATCTGAACATTCATTGAACAGTAAAATGTGCAATGCTGTCAACTGCAAGTAAAGCTCACCGATTCTGAAATGATTTGCCAGCAACGTTGTCTCTGTATGAATCAAACATAACATGATACTGGTCTCTACTCCACTCCAAGACAACCTGCAAAGAAGAAAAAAAAAATAAAACAACAAACACCAAAACACACTTGATGCCACCACTTTCTAAAATCAGACACTTAAATTTATCCTTTTGAAATGTTTAATCTCAATCAATTTCATTGAAGGTGAACCATGTATTAATGCACAACTGACCAGACCTTAATCCAAATGACGTTACAACACTGAGCCAGCAACCAGAATCAAAACTTAAGAGCACACTTGATTTAAACATACTTTGTTTTTTCTCTGCAAGAAAGGATTTTGTGTTTTATAGACAAACTTTTTAAGCTACTATTCATTTACGTTACCTCCCTCTTGTCTCTAAGCCTTTAAAAACTCAGGAATGTTTTCTCAAAACTGAGACCTAAACCAAAAATATTTCAATACAAGCAGGAAAACCACTATTCCCCTACATAATTTTGCTTGTCTTCCTTTCTGTTCTCATACAGGACATATTGAAGTATACACAACTCTGAAATCTGAGCTTTGCAGACAAACAGCCAGCCCAGGGCATATTAAATTATGCAATCTGACTAGGCCACAAACTTAAAACACAATAGCTCTTTCCCAATCCAGGTGACCTCTTACAGTGCAGCCAGACGAACCCAACAGCAAAGTATTTCTGCAGGCTGCAGCCTCTCTTCCATTCCCCTGCACTTCTGCCACCCGCCCGCCCCTTTAGCTTGACACAACTTCATAGTGAGCCAAGTCATGGAGCTAAACCAACAGAAAGCTGAACCTTCAAAAACTGGAACACTTGATCTTCCTCTACTTGGTTGCTGGAGCAGATGAGAACTTGTGGGATCACACAGCTGAAGGTAGGGTTGTCTTCCTCACCTTCATCCAGCTATCAAGGTTACTTATGTTTAGCTAAAAAGTCAAGCTGTGCCCATCTTAAATGCCCTTTGCCAGCCATCCCCATTCCCAGGCATTTTCATAAAGTAGCTAAAAGGGAAAACAACCACAAGCCAATTCGTACTTTGGAAAGCTGCAACTTTACATTCCATTTCCATTTTTAAATGGACATATATAAACACACAAAACAAAAGCATTTAGCTTCCTGGATAACAAAGTATATGACATTGTGGTTCTAAACAGGAAAAAAAATCATACTTTTCAACACTAAACATGCTTAATATGCTTTGATATAGCATAAAAAATATAAGTAATTTGAGATAAAAATAACATAAAACATTTAAGTTCTACTCCAAGATAAACTTGCTTTGATACCTTTTACAGTGAAAGTTCAACCTCAAAAATTACAGTGGCATCTTGTGCTGCTTTAGAGATGAAAGCATAGTGGCTTACTTTACCTGGATAAGTACATATTTATATGTAGTGGAGATAAAAAAAATACCAGGAAAGGATATTACTTTACACCACTCATCCTAGATACAAATTTTACTATTGCTTATTTCTTGTATTATGGGAACTACAAAATATCCCCTTTCTCTAAGATGGCACTCCAAATCATAACATAAAGATTAACTCCCACCCTTTTAAGAAGATATATATCTCTATATCCTCATGCCCACTAAAGCAAATTGAAGCCTTCTAGAGAGCAAAGAAGCCCCATCATGTGGCGGCATGACAAGCACACACAATTCCTGACAAAGCTGCAAACAATCTTCTTGCAACCAAGACCACATTTGTACACCTTCATTCTCCTCACACAAAGGATGCGATTTCCCAGGTAAGCATAAAATCTCCTCCCTTAAATGCCAAAGTCATGAAGTGTCTTAAAAACACACTATTACACTTTTTCATCCTCAAGTCATCATGTCCTTCTGCCAAAGACACAAGTTTAATACCGCACACACTGGAAGATATCCAGACAGAAACATTAGCTATAACTGATAACAACAAACTGACACACACTGATCTGCTTCTAGAAGAAATACATCAGTATCTAAGTAAGAATGTAATTTATTACATGAATAATATGGCTCTGCAGAAGAAAGATGTTAACCATCCAAACATTTGTTTTTGCCTTTGTGCAACGAGAACCAAAAAGACCTAGGACAGCTCTCTTTAGAAAAACACTTCGGAAAAAAAGTTAAGCTCTTCCCACCTGATACATTTTTTTCCTGCAACTGTTTCCTCTTGTCTGATTACTTGTGTTGCAATAACGCCTGGAGGCCACTTTGCTTCACCTTTACATACTGGTAACACCAAAAAAAAAAAAAAAAAAAAAAGGAAGAGACACCCTCTACTAGGAGATACTGCATCAGACAGGTGGTAACAGTGGCTCTGGCATGTTCCAGTTATAAAACATTTTAAAAGCTGAGCGACTTACAGAAGGACAGCCAAGAAGGGTTTACAAGCAAACGGTCCAAAAACTCTAAGCTCATCTTACGGTAAGGTTACAGCATTGGTTTAGACCTGGCTATCCTACATGTTTTTTCAGAAATGCTCCCGAATCATGCTTAAGGCACTTCATTGACCTCAAAGATTTTTTCTTGAAATCAAACTCTCTTTCACTTTGAGGCTGTGAGGACATCATTACTATTCTCAAATTATTTGCCCTAGCCATCCATTTTTACATCAGCATTAATACAATATTAGCATGAATTTAAACAAGCAGATTTAATTTTGCCTACTAGGATGAAAAAGCTGGCTCTGGGGGTGGGGAAAAAGCAGAACTGCAAATGCTGCTCAGATACCAGGGTCTGATAAGTATTGCCTCACAGTGCTTTTTACTGCTTGAGAGTCCCCCACAGATAGTTAAAAATGGTTGACCTGACAATTACGAGAAAGATTTCTGGTTTTATTTTGAAAACAGTCTTATATATGTTTATTAGTTGCTCCTTTACAGACTGTACTGAAGAAAAGTGTTTTCCATTCCCTCTACGGTGTTTGTTCTCACAAGCCTAGTCTCTCCTAAATCCTTAAACCACCACCATGTACCAAAACATACCACTCTAAATCCTAAAAAAGTGAAACGCATGCAAACATCTCTTACCGTGCTCATTCACGATCATCACCACAACAGGTGCAGGTTTTGTTAAGTATTTGTTTTGATTTGTTTTTTTTTTTTAAGTAAAAAGTTACCAGAAATGGCTAACATATAATTTTGAAAGCTTACTCCTACATGAATCTGCAAGTTCTTTGCTCCCTGTCTGAATAGTATCTAAGGTCTCCAGATAGCTCTAAAAGAGCTGGAAGTAGCAAACTAAGATTTGGTGGGAAAATAATTCTCAGCAGTGACTTTGACTGATTATCAGTGAAATCAGCCATAACCTGGACAAGTACTGAAGTGTTTTAAAAATACTTCAAGGTTCTAAGGAACACAAAAGTTGGGTTTAAGCCTCCATTCTGAAGAAAGGCAATACTCAAAGTTTCATACGCCAAGAAGTACACACCAACCCAACCTGACAATCACATACAAATAGGTGGCTAAAAGTACTGCTCAATTAATTAATTCATTGATGGCTATCTAGTGCTTCAGGAACTTGTGAACACTACCAGACAACAGGTATGAAGCACTTTATGCAAAGAAGATGTACAGCTACACAAAATACAGTTCTGATTGTGCTACACTCAAGAGTTTCAGATAATACTCTTTATATTCATTCATCTTTTTCTGTATCTGAAAGTGTCCACCAAAATAAGACAGGGAAGAAAAAAAAAAAAGGAAAAAAGAAAAAGAAAAAAATAACTTGTCTCGACAAATTTAGGAATCAGTAAATACCAATCTATTTGCATTTAACACTGCCATCTTTCTACACTGACAAAAATACTTTTAATTCCCTGAATACTTACTGTACTCTCAAACACTACACTGCAGCAAGATGGTCTTCTTCCCCTTCAGATTCTTTCACTGATGATTTCAAAATAGAGTGCAATATGAAAGGAAACTTTAACATATGCTATACACCCATACAAAATCATGTCTAGAAAACACAGAAGTTACATTGCATCCCTTACAAAACAGCAAGCAAACAGAGTAATAAGCAGCAAGATAAGCAAAACAGACTGTGCAGAGCTTCGGGCAGCTTGGAGAGGCTACAATGAACTCCTCAGACTCCAGGAGAACGCTTCTGTCACTCCCGGTTGCCATTTGAAGGTTGCATCCAGCACAAGCTTTACAAGAGCAAAATTATTTTGAAAAAAGCGCTAATGAATCACCTGATAAATTTGCACAAGACAAGAAAACTCCAGCTCCTGGAGCATTTTGCTCAGCTCTTCTCAGCCAGGGCCCGCCACGGCTGTCACAGAAACCACCTCACACCCCCGGGGGCACCTCACGCCCGGGCGGAGCCGCCTGACGGGAGGGAGTCGGGGGAGCGAGGGGGGGCGGACAGACGGACAGAGACACAGGGACAGACAGACAGCCCCCGCCGCCGCCGCTCCGAGAACACGGAGAACACGGCACCCGCCGGGGCTTCGCGTCGCGCCTGAGCCGCGACGGTTCCCCTCCTAGAACAAAAAAGGGAGTTCTGCCACCGTCAAGCAGGCTTTCTCCCTTGTATCTTTAAAAAAAAATAAATTAAAATATATATATATATAATCAGCACACACTGCTGAAGGAACTCGCTGCTCACAGGACAGGACAACCACCCGCCTCCCGAAAGCAAAAAAAAAAAGCCCCAAATCCAAACGCACCCGCGCCCTCCGCCTCTCCCCGCCGGCACCGCTCGGCTCGGCCCGGCCGGGGCCTGCCCGGGGGAAGGGAGGGGAAGGGGGGCAGCCGAGCCAGGCCGGCGCGGCACCGTACTGACCTCCCCGAACTGCAGGGCGGAGACGATCATGAGGACGAGGCCCCCGAGGCAGAGGCAGGGCCCATACCTGTGCGACAGGCAGGTATAGGTCTGGCGCTGCAGGAGCTTTAGCAGCATGGCGTGCTGGCAGCTGTCCCTGCTGCCGCTGCCGCCGCTCCGCCCGGCGCGGCGCGGCCCGGCCCGGCCCGCCTCAACGCGCTGCTGTCCGCCGGAGCGGGCGGGAGAGTCCCGCCGCCCTCAGCGCCCGCGCCGCTTCCGGCAGCGCCGCGGCGCCACCTGGCGGCCGCCTCGGGTCGGGAGCGAAGGGGCGGGGCGGTGGTAGGTGCCCCGCCCCCGAGCCCTGTGAGTCTCGCTCGTGGCAGCTTCCCGCCGCACGGGGAGGCGGCCTCGCCCCTCAGGGCTCCGGCGCCGTCGGGAAGGTCCCGGCCGCTGCTGACCCCCGCTGCTTCGATGTTTCCTCAGGCGTCCCGAAAGGCCCAACCACAGAAAGCAATAAAGGGTCAGACTATAGGGTTTGTCACTTCTTTGGCCCCTCGGTCATGGCCTCAAGGCTTCGAGGCATGTCCATGGCGAGGACCGGCTGGAGGTGGCAGGGTGGCCCTGCCGTTTTTTAAGAAATCACCGGGATGGAGGAATCCGGACCCCATACTGTGTTTGTGGCAGGTGGGCCACAAAAATACACCGAGCGCTGTGCTTCTGCAGGGCTTTGTCGACAGCGCTCCCCCAGATATAAGAAAAGTGAATTGATGCATGTGGGAATGTGCACCCAGGAACGGCAAGTCACAGCAGGTCACCTCACCATTGTACCTGTGTTTCTTCCCTTGTTACCCACTGGCTGTGGAATAACATTCAAACATTTTGATGTGCAATGTCCTAGGTGGTCTTGGTGTTACTTACCCTCGAGACAGTTGTTCTGCACGTGTAAACACCTCTCCAGCGGTGGCCAGCAGAGCTGCACTGTCCTGTCACGCTTCCAGATACGCTGCAAAGCAAATTTGCTTTCCCTAGCTAAGAGGGATTGGGAGGACTCTTGGATATCATAAGGATGCGAGATCGTAAGAGCTACATGCTGTGTTTTTGTTTAAGCACTTCCATGCGTGTTTCAGCGCAGGGATAGGGTCATAAAAGGGGAATCACCAGGCTAGAAGAAAGTTATTTGTGGAGTTCTTCAAGAATGGTTCTTGAGGCAAAAACATGATAATAAGAAACTAGTTAAGAGGTCACTGCCTGACAGCAGACTCTGCAAGTCCTTCATCTGCATCGGTTTGGTTTCTGCCGTGAAGTTCAGTCATCTACATAGGACACTGCTGGTATCACCACCATCAAAAGTTTCATCAGGCAGAGACACTTCTGGTTACCAGAGCAAAATAAAGTGGTGTCATAGGCCTCCATGAGGCCAGGGATGGTAGCGCCTACCTCTGTAGTCCCCTACCTCTGTAGTCCTTTATCCCTGTATTGAAAGGTTGTCTTCTAAGTATTTCTTACAACTTGATGCAGTGACTATTCTGCGTAACAAACATCAGCCACGTGTTCTTATTTTCCCGTGTGAAGTAACAATGTCTGACCATTTTCAGAAGTATATTTCCAAAGTATATTTACATACTTGTGGTGCAACAGGACTGCACCTGGTTGTACTTTAAGAAAAGTCCAAGAGTGCATGGCTCTTTGACGCAACCCTCCCAAACCACAGAGCCCTATTCCTATTTACCTTTTTGGTGGCCCGGTGTTTGTCTTTTGTTCATGGGCTCTGGGACAGGATGGCAAATTCACTAGGGGCTTCAGAGTCTCAGAGCCCACCACACAGTGCTGTGTTCCAACTCCTTGTCCTGTGTTATCAGTGTGATTGTACTTATTTGGCCCTTGTTGATAACCCAGCCTTCCGAGTGTGTCTTGGTATGCGGCAGCCTCTTGCTAAGCTTTCCTTCACCTGTTGTGGAGGTGAGGAAAGCCAGCGCTTTCTCCTAACACATGCAGTCTTCTTCCTCCACATGTTCTCACCAATGTGTGTGTATTACCCTGGAGGCAGATAATATTCAGATGTTTGCTAGTACTTCCCTCACCTGCAACTCCTGTTCAAGCACTGCACTGTGATTACGGAGCTATTATTACTGAATGGCAGCATTTCCTTACCACCACTTACAGCACTGCGGCTGCAGTACTAGTGATGGCCTGGTATTCTGAGTCAGCAGACTGAGATTTTCATTGAAAACGGAGGTATAGCATGTATGCAGATTATGAAAATCAAAACATTACTTCTGGTCAACAATAACAACATAAATGCAGAAATGGACTAAATATGCTGGAGATATGAAGCTGACTGACATAACACCAAAGTAAATCAGAAAATCAGTCAGGGAAAAGTGAATGGATTCAAGGCCTGGATTAATAATTAGTGCAAAGTGTGGGATGATACATTATACAGACTAATAAATACTTTGATATATCAAAATGATATAATACCAGTGTGATAAAGCCATTAAAATGCACATGATCTTTACATGATTTTGTAAGGTATCAGCCAAAGTATTCTAGTAAATACAGAGATGTAAAAAGCTACTGTAAAAGTAATGATGGGACTGTATCTGTCCTTGCTTGTAGAATACTCATGTTCAAGGAATATATATTTAAAATGAAACAGATGCACAGAAGGGAACAACCAATTCTGCCTTCTGAGAGACACTAAAAGACGTTGGCTTTTTCACATCACAGGAATGAAGATCAGATGTTTGTTTAAACTAAATGCAATACTGTCACCAGATTACAACAAAACAAAACAAAACAAAAACCCAAAACAAAAAAAAAAAAGAGAGAGAGAAAAATTAGTTCTGGATTAGGAATAGCAGGAATACCTGGCAAGCCTTGAAAGAGAATTTAGCCAGTTTGTGACTGGAGACAGGACGCTGTCCTCCAGATAGTCCCCTATATTCCCATTTTACCATGGATCCGTACATTGTTGCCATCTTCAGTCTATCAAAGGCTCAGTTATTCCATGTAACAAAGAAAGGCAGGACGGAAAAAGGATAAAAACAAGGCCACCCTTAACTTTCTAATTAATTGCAAGTTACAGAGTACACATAGTAGATGCAGGTTCAAAATCCCTTTTGAGGCACTCTGAATCCAAGTTGCATGGGTCCTTCTACATCTGTCACTAGAAAATCTTTCAAGGCCCAAAACCAGAAACCAGATCAGGGACCTTGCATCACTTTGCAAGCGGCTTTGTGAGCATGTCCCTGAAAGGGGCAGAGCTCAGGCCAAATTCTTTTTTTTTTTCACATTTTATCTAGTGCATTGCTTAGGCAGCTGTCCAGGGGAGTGTCTTGCTATTGTATCCAAGAACGAGATACTTACACTTCTTTAGTTTCCCCAGTTGTTGTATAGGCAGATGAACCCAGATATTCTGCTTGGAGCAATCAATTCCACTAGGTGTCAGGATATCTAAAAATTGGACACTGCTATTATAATCAAACATATACTTAAGGGCCTTGCCAAATCACTATCTGTGTAAACTGCTGGGCTCTTGGAATAATCTACTTAACTGTACTTGCATTAGCTTGAAGATGCACGTAGCAGCCCTTAAAGCAAATGCATGCCTTCTGTGCAATATGAAGTAATCTAAATAAGCAGTCAAATAATTACAAACACACTTTATCTTGATCCTGATTTTCTGCAAGTTTCTTTCGCCAACATTTTCTCTCTCTTAGATCTCAAAAAGCTCTCTGAATTTGAGATATTTTTCTACTACAGTTAGACCTTCTTTCTAAGAGCGGTTAGAAGCCGCTTTCAAAAGGAAAGTAACAGCTGAGTCTTTTGAATGGGACTGGAGATACTGTGTAATGTTCAACAGCTTAAGGAAGGCAGGAGTTGCTGCTACTCTTCTTCATGACTACCCAGTGCATAACAGCAGAAGGACTGAAGCTAACCAGTATCAGGACCATGCTTTTACAAGAGAGACCATTGCAGTCCTGTCTCGGTTTCTCTCTCGGGGGAAACCAGGACTATTTACCAGCCAGTCCAGAAACCCCCAGCCTCCATTATTTAAATAGCAGCATGGATTCACAGAAACAATGGTCTAGATGTGACAGATACATACCAGAGAAGTGATGTGTGCGAGTAATCTGTCTAGATTTAGAAGGTACTATTCAATATTCTTTTAATCAATGCTCAAAGCGAGATGCTAATGTATCTAGAAAATGTGATTGCCCCGCTACTGCTTCAACCCCTGAGCCTTCAGATCAGCCTTTTCCCCCTGAATTGTTTTCAGCTACCTACGTTTTCTGTTATAAAGTTTGTGAGTAACCTGCATTTGTTACTCGTTGCAGCGCCTGATGATATTTTGAAGAATTTATTAATGCTGCTGACAAAGAAAAGAAAGATCGCCTCTCAAATTATATGTTGTTACCAACTACCTCCTACAGTGAAAGTATAAAGAAACATCACATGAGCTGTAATAAATGTTTACATAGCAACAAAGTGCCTTTACTAGTGGTAGCCAAACAGTAAGTTACTACCTGCTTGAGCCAAAGACGTGTCTTTTCCTTCTGCTCCAAACAATGTGCAAGCACTGCAAAAAGTCATGTGAAGAATTTAAATACTCAACTCTCTCTTAAGAGTGAGGTTTTTACTTCTTAAAGAACTATAGTTAGCATAATGTAATTTTGCAGGACTGTGGATGAAACACTTTTCCAATGATGTCACTTACATGTTGGTGCAGTAAATAAAGTGAATCCTATCTTCTTCCTACAAGGAACCACAACAGAATACTACATTACATTAAAAAAAAAAGAGTCAAATCCTACTTCTATAAATACAATAATATTGATACATTTCTGCAGTCCATTATTTACCAAAGAGACTGGATATAGTGCCTGTATATTATTTCTTGTAATTTTTTGTTTCAAAGCAAAAACCAAAGATACCTGTATATTGAGAGGTAATGAAACAAAAAGTTTTAAATCAGCGTATATTATATATTGAAACAGCTCAAATATTAATTTTGTTCCTTTTTTTTGCATCTCTAACTTAAAAAGAAATAAACCCTTTCTTTCAGCCAGAAATTTCTGCCACTCAAAATTACTAGAAGACAGATTACCTATGAAAATGTTAAGTTTTAATTTGTGCTTTGATTTTTTTAAAAATCCTTTCTTTCCCTATACCTAAAATAACTCTATTTCAGAGTAGTGCAGAAGTATCAGCCAATATGAAAAGGGATGGGCTTTTTTTTTTCACAAGTGCTCAAATGTAATCATGAAATATCAGTGAATTATTAGATTCATTATACATTAAGAATGTGAGCAATGTGCTACTGCCAAAAGGCACAGTGTGTTGAATACCTCCAGTCTTAGCAGTCTGATTACTTTTCTGTACTTGCACTAATGTACACTATCCCAAGTCCTTTTATTAAATTTCTGTTTTGCTTCCCACAATGACATCCTGGTGGCCAAACTGGAAAAATACGGATTTCATGGATGGATGACCCACTGGATAAGGAATTGACTGGATGGTTGCACTCAGAGAGTTGTGGTCAACAGCTCAGTGTCCGAATGGAGACCGGTGATGAGTGGCATTCCTCAGGGGTCAGTACTGGGACCGGTGATATTTAACACCTTTGTCAGTGACGTGGACAGGGGGATCGAGTGAACCCTCAGCAAGTCTGCGGGATGACACCAAGCTGTGTGGTGCAGTTGATGTGCTAGAGGGAAGGGATGCCATCCAGAGGGACCTGGACAGGCTGGAGAGGTGGGCCCATGCGAACCTCATGAAGTTCAACAAGGCCAAGTGCAAGGTCCTGCACGTGGGTCAAGGCAATCCCAAGCACAAATACAGGCTGGGTGGAGAATCGATTGAGAGCAGTCCTGTGGGGTACGGAACCGGAGTAACGACGCAATCTCAATGTGAGTAAGATCATTCTCCTTTATTATCTGTTTACCTTGTCGTTATATAGAAAGCAGAAACGAGCACGCACAATCAACAGGCGTGTGATTGGTTACAAGCAGTTGTCCATGCGCCTACCATTTCTTTCTGACTGGGGCAAGGGTGCTGTGCACACGTAGCAGGCGTAACTAACAGCTGGACCCTGTTTCCGTTATCTTGTTTACACCATTGCTGCATTCCTTTTTAGTTACTGCTCAAGGACAGCTCACGATGGCTATGTGGCCTTCACAGGCCTCAGAGCCTACCCCATAGCCTGGATTGCTCACAACAACCAGATCATGTCCCCTTTCTTGTAACCATTCTTCTACACAGCCCTGAGAAGAAGAACTTGGGAATGTCGGTAGATTAAAAACTCAACATGAGCCAGCAGTGTGCACTTGTGGCCCAGAAGGCTAACTGGATCCTGGGCTGCATCAAAAGAAGCGTGGCCAGCAAGTCGAGGGAGGGGATTCTTGCCCTTTACTCTGCTCTTGTGAGACCCACCTGGAGTCCTGCGTCCAGGTGTGGGTACCCCAGTGAAAGAAGGATTTTGAGGTGTTGGAGCGGGTCCAGAGGAGGGCCATGATTCCAGAGGATCAGAGGGTTGGAACACCTCTCCTATGAGGTCAGGCTGAGAGAGTTGGGCTTGTTTAGCCTGGAGAAGAGAAGGCTCTGGGGGGACCTTATAGAGGCCTTACAGTAATTAAAGAGCACCTGCAGGAAAGCTAGGGAGGGACTTCTTACAAGGGCATATAATGACAGGACAAGGGGCAATGGATTTAAATTGGAAGAGCGCAGATTTAGAATAGATATAAAAAAGAAATTCTTTACTGTGAGGGTGGTGAGGCACTGGAACAGGTTGCCCAGAGAAGCTGTGGATGCCCCATCCCTGGAGGTGTTCAAGGCCAGGCTGGATGAGGCTTCGAGCAACCTGGTTTAGCGGAGGGTGTCCTTGCCCATGGCAGGGGGGTTGGAACTAGGTGACCTCTAAGGTCCCTTCCAACCCAAACCATTCTATGATTCTATGATTCCTACTATCTTCAAAGGCGTGCAAAGTGCTCACCTTCTAACTCACTATGCTTCTACCACAGAGAATGCGTACTCAATGGAGCAACACAAGACTCACAATAATTTTTCAAGGAGGTGCAAAGAGAAAGGTGGAATGTGCACATATTTGTCTGTGTTTCAGAATGATGACCATGCATTTGGACATTAGTTTGGTAAGCAGATAAATATGAGTCAAAGGAAACAGAAACAACCTTGACAGATTGTCCTTGGCTTCAGGTTAAACCAAAGTGAAAACGCGGAACACAGCATGATTTTGAATTAAACTGCGGTTTCCCTCAGAGCGTGTGAAAAAGTGAATCCCCCAGGAGATTTGCAAAGCAAGGCTACGCTATGTGCTTGAAATGGAAGTCCAAGGTGGTTGAGTTTTGTACCGTGTAGGACTCCACAATAAGACCTTCAAATCTCAGGGTTTCTGAACTGCCTTACACCTCCTGTGCTGTACCCTTGAAGAGTGGCTGCGCCCCAGCTAATGGGCTCACCGCCTCACCCACATCTCCAGGGGCTCCTCGCCAGCACAGCCGGCCTTGCAGCAAGCACACCCACACAATCCATACTGATGGACGCAAACGCTGTAGCCCGTTTCCTTTTAATGATAACTGTGAATGCACAAACCGCCGGGACCCCCAGGTACACCCTGCCAGGCACTCCTTGGCAGCACAGCCCTCTCTGTGCCCGACCCGGAGAGCTGGCAGCGACCGAGCCCGCCGGGGCTGTGGGGATGCTTTTCGTCGTCGATAAGAAACTCTCCGAAGCGCTTCGAGGTGCTGCCACATGTGCAAGGCGAACGGGACCACCCCTGCCGGTCCCCTCGCTCCCCACCGCCGGGGCCGTTAGCCGTTGGGGGCCGCTGGCAGCCGTTAGCCGCGGCGGACGGGGCGGGTGCGGGTGCTGCCCCCCAGGGGGAGCGCTGAGGAGAAACGAAAGTGAAGGGAAGGCGGCGGGCGGCGGGGGATCCCCGGGCTGTCGGCGGTGGAGCGCTGCTGCCTGGCGTGGGGAGACACCTGTGGGGCGGGCGGTGGGGACCGTCCGGTGGGTGTGCGTTCCACACGGCCTCGGTCACGGTCCGTGACTTCAAGGCGCCGCCACGGAGCCCGGCCGGGCGCTCCCGCCCCAGCAGCTGATGCCCGGGGTACGGCGGCCGCCGGCGATGGTGTGCTGCATGCCCGGCGTGGCTTTCGTCCCCACTTTGCTCGTCAGCTGGTCCTCGGCGGCCTTCATCATCTCCTATGTGATCGCCGTGCTTGCGGGACACGTCGAGCCCCTCGTCCCCTACATCAGGTGAGGCAGGGGCGGCAGCGGCTGAGGCGAGGGTGTCGCCCGGGCCGTGAGGCGGCGGCTTAGGCAGGAGGTGCTGAGGGGCTCCCTCCTGCCGGCTCCGCGGCTCCTTCCCCCCGCGGTTGCGGATGGGGGGTCCCCTGGGGGAGGAGAGGCAGCGGTGGCAGGGCCTCCCCGTGAATGGTGACGGAGCAGGGACCTCCTGTGCCCTCCTGTCACCTATCGCACCTCTAGCACCCAGCTCTCTCTGAGAGCCGCAGGACCCCAGCGTTGACAGACGTGGTAAAAAGGACCTGAAAGAGTTTTCTGCCGGAGCCAATGTGTGCTGCAGACCCGATCCTAGCAAAGCTTTAAGGTAACTGCCCTGAAATCAATGGTGGGAATGCAGTTTCATTTGTGTGACTGCAGAACTTGGGCAAACTGCGCTGGTTGGTGACAGGACTCGAAGCCCTACAGTGAGTTTTGCAGGATACGCACCACCACAAACATGTATTTTTAAAATTTCAGCATAGAAAAAATGGGTGTAAAAGGCTCCCCAAGGGATGGCTGGTCTCTGTTGTCTATAACCTTAGTCATTTAGGCACAGATCTGTATAAATAATTGTGTGTCAGTTATGTTAATGTTTAAATCTGAACTGTGAATTGCTAGTATTTAGCTCTTAATACATAAAGGTAAGCCAGAAATCCAAGAATGGTCTCTGATACACAGAGGATCGAAAAAAGATTTTAAAATATGTTTCAAGATACATCTAGACCTAATTCCTTGAAGGACTTTATGGACTTGTAATTTTAGAAGGTTAGAAGCACCATCTCACTTGCTTTTGATGACAGACTGTAATTAGGAGACTGCAGTCTTCTAACCTGATTTGTACGTACACATACATTTGATTGGAAATTATGGTCTGTCATCATAAGCAAGTGAGATGGTGCAAATGATACTGCAACCCACAAGAAAGTTGAGCTTCATTCAAATTGAGCCAAAGAAAGTTGGGCTCCATGCTTATGTTAGCAAAACTTTTTAAGATTATCTGCCCAAATTTGGATTCAGCTCTTTGAAAGCTTTGTTCCTGTGCATGCACAAATACCCTACTGCCTTAATAACTGTGGTTATATGTATGCTCTGCCCTGATTACATACACGGTTTTTCTGACAACAAAGCACTTGTACCCAGTGCCATTTATCTGTTACTGACCAAGAAAAATAAACCATTTGATATAACTGTGTCCGTGCTCAGTAAATGGTTTGTGCTCAGAATGATTTTGAGGTCCTGTAGTAAGAAATTTGACAAATGATGTTTCTTATGTTGCAGCCATTCCCTTGAATAAAATATATGAAAGAACAGGAGATTTTTTTTTTCCTGTATAATTGTGTGTGCAGTCAAGTTTTTGACAGCAAAGATGTCTCAATTGCAAGTGTCATTCTTTTCAAAGGGGTAGAGCAAACTGACAAGTCACAGCTGTATAACTGTAATGAATGTATCACAGCTGCCGTACTTATATCAGTCTAACTGAACATCTCACTGAAAAGGTCTTTCTTATTCTTTAACTAAGGAATCACAATAAATGTTCACATACCCTAAAAAAGACCAAGACATAGGAGACAATGTCAGTGGTTAAAACAAACAAACAAACAAACCCAAACAAAACAAAAAAAACCCAGAAAACAACAAAACACTCGCATGTCAGGTTCTCTGCATTTGCTAATAAAGTTTTTTAAAAGATGCCTTGTTTATTTTACGTCCTTCTAATGCAATATTTGGACTAAGGATATACATTAACTGTTGGTGAACAATCTGTAATAATTCTAAAAGTGCATGATCTAAGCATATGATCTTCGTAGAAGGTGCACTTGGGAGTAATATGATGATTCCTTCTAAGTAGTCAGACTGATAGTCATACCATAGTTCATATTCTTATTTTGCAGTTCATTGCTTTAACCTAAGAAGCTGAATCATGGGATTAAGAACGTGATTTAGTGAAACTCAGAGTGATAAAAAAGAAAGAGGAAGAATGTTGCAACATTTCAGTTGTGCAATATCTTAAAATGAACTACAAAAATTAAGTAGAGCTTGTGTGGGGAAATTCCAGTTACATGAAGGAGAAAAATGTTGGCAATTTGTAGTTCAACATTTCTGTAATTCTTATTTACATTCCTCAAGTACCCTGTGTATGCTCTGAGGTAACATTTTATTTTTTACCGTGTAACAGCTGTCACAGTGAGAGAAAGCCCACATCTAAATTCGTCATTGAAACTGTGCTGATGTCTCATCAAGTAAACCATATAAATACATTTCGGAGTAGACAAAAATGAATATGATTTTGCGTTTTCTAGCAGCTGAGGCCTAAAAGATAATAAGGCTCTGCCCAAATTAGTTCTCTTGCTCATACCACTCAAAATCTAAGCTAATTGGATATGCTGGGGTGGCTGTTGGGTGGTTTAAATTCTCAGTGAAAGAGTAAAGAGAATTTTCTGCAAGGTGTTTGCTGCCAGTTGGTATCTCTGGATCGATCAGAATCTCTGCAGACAGAATATAATCTTCCTGCTTTAAAAATTTGGGACTTCTGTTGGGAGAGAAATAGTTTATGATGGCTATGAAGAAAATTTGATGATGATGATGAGTCTTCTGGTCCTAAAATATTTATTCCTGTCTCCTCTACCTTCTTGTCTTTCCACTCTTCAGAAAACTGTTTGGCTGTTTGTATAATTCTACTGCATGAGACGGTGACACAAATGCTGTCATTCTCATACAGGGTTCCTCGTCTTTTCCTTGGTGGTTCTGCTCACCCGTGCATCATTGCAAATAAGTGAGCACAGGTTTTTCTTTCATATGTGCCACTTGCTTTTTTCTTTTTCTTGAAAGAAAATAACTTTTTTTTTTCAAAAGCAGCAGACCAGAAGTAAAACAAAAATGTACTTAAGTCTTCATTTAGCTTCAAGGATTTTTTAGTGGAAAATGCGGTATTAAAAAGATTGTGTCCTTAGAAGTCCAGTGCAGCACTTTGTAAATACATTGTAGATATAATACAGCATTCTTGGTATGAAATTTCTTAAAAGCATATGTCTGAGATTACTGAGTTTAAAAATCAACAGCAGCACAATTCACCTGTAAATCTTTAGCTTGAGAAAAGCTTTAATTAAAAAAAAATTCATGGAGTTCAGTGGAATTTCATGTTATTTGGATTGCTCTTATGGTGTGAAGTGTTCCAAGAACTCCAAATGGCTTTCTTAGCGTGTGCTGATTCCATTTTCTTCTTACATAAAGTCCTTCAAAAGCTTTGAAGTGATCACAGTCCTGTACTAAGCACAGACCAGTTTCTGATTTGCAAAAGTCCTTTAAGATTGTCACAAGTGTCCCACTTTTTAAATTAAGTCCTTTGTTGTATTTATAAAAACACTCCAGAAAGATGAGAAAAAGATGAAAAGTTCAAGGTTCAAAAAAAGGGGCTAAAAGAAGCATGAATTAAGATGATTTCAGAAATGCCAAACAAAAAAAAAGAGAGTTACTGTACTGTTTTCATCAATTCCACTATCAAAGAGAAACAAGACTAAGACAGAATACAAGCTGGAGCAAGTTTTCAGGAAGCATTACAACAAGAAAATACAGATGAATAGGGATTCTAAATGCCTGAGAAGTTGTAAAAACTTGTCTAAAAGCCTTGTCCAAGCTTTTGTCTGAGAATTTGGAACTAATCTAGTCAAAAGAAGTACAAGATTTTTCTGTATTTTTTGCATCACCTTTGCACAGAAAAGGATTCTCTCTTCACTCTAAGCTTCCTCTTGTTCTTTATAAATCATCTTAGCAACTGATTACACAAGTGCCTCTGTAACATTGAAAGGGATTGACAGAATATATTTTCTAAAAAATTGAATCATTTTATCTGCTCATATGCATCTGGCTTGGAGCTAACAAAATTGTCAAAATCTTTTTTTAAGAATGATTGATTAACTAGAGAGTGCTTTCTCTTTTGGGTATAAAGAGCACCGGCATTTGTGCTGTGTACCTGTCGTGGGTTAAGTAGAAGAGAGTTAATTTTTTTTTTTCCTTCTCTTCATAAATAGCTAGCAAGAAGCTGTGTTTTGGATTCTTGCTCAGGAGAAAGCTAATAAGAAGGAGCATTTATAGTTATTGCCAGGATACTTTCAAGGACAAATACATTCAGCCTCTCTCTTCTCCACAGACAGAGTGGGGGGAGAGACAGTCCGGCTTCTAGCTTGGGATTTGCTTTTAGGTTAAGATTGAGAAGCAGACTGACCAATTATTCCATCCCATGCACGTCATACCCAGTATATAGGTGAGGACCCTTCCGGGAAATCTCTCTCTTTCACTTCCCTTGGGCTCTGGATCATCTTGCTTCAGGTGCCTGCACTCGCTCTCCCAAGGCCTTTCCCCCCCGCCACAGACACTGTTAGCTCTTGGCCCGGGACGCTCGTTATCTCTGTTCTGTGAGTTTCAGGATCCTCCCTCTCTGGGGGGATCATTAGCTGTTTTTCCCCTGCTTCGGTCAGCTCTCGACCTGGGATGCTTGGGCTGTTATCTCCGTTCCGTGAGTGCCTCCGGGAGTGGTGCACCCTCCCCCCCCCCTTTTTGGGGGGAATTTGTGAGTGCGGTGTCTGGGGATTGTTAGCTGGCAACAGGCTGAGCCTCTGGTGGGTGCAGTATCATTGTGTATCACCCATTCCCTCCCTCCTCTGGGGTTGTTGGCCGGGAGTGGGCTGGGCCTTTGCTCATCAGGTGGGGAGGGGCAGTATCACTGTGTATCACATTGTATATTTGTATACAGTATTATTTCCAATATTATTGTAGCTTAGTTATTAAATTGTCTTTATCTCAACCCATGAGTCCTCTTTGCCATTTACCTCTTTAATTCTCTCCCTTACATTGGGTGGGGGCAGGGACAGTGTGAGTAGGTGTGTGTGGTTTGGCCCCCAGCCAAGGGCCAACACGCCACAGTACCCATCATTTTGGCCACACTCAGTGGTAGGTTCAGAAGTTTAGCACGGAAAACTAACCCAGCCTCACTGTTGGAATGAGGACTATTCATCTTCTCAAATCACATAAAAAATCTCTAGCTGGTACCTTCTTGTCCCGTCATACACCTAAAAGAAAGTTTCATTCTCAGAATCTTTGCTCAGTTTCCACCGAACTTAAGCATCAGCTGAAATCTGTGTGTGTTCACATTTCTGACAGTAGAGTTCCTTGGGTGCCTCTGTTTACACACACTGTCATGCCTGTTGGTACTGATAAGTAACTGAAAACTCAGCTCACACCCAAATTATGTAAAGATTTATGAACTACATGTTTTCTATTGGCTTGACCAACAGAGCCCCATCAAATAGATATCCTTGACTGGTTGTACATCATGCAAGAAAAAATAGCATACAGAGGTGATGGCTTCACAGTATTCTTATTTCAACAAAGCACTCCCCTAGTATAAAAGAGGGATAGCTTGAGGGGACTTGAACTTGGGCTCCACATATTCCCGGGAGTATGTTCTTCCTGCAGGGAAAGGGCATTCTCTGGTGTGTGGGGGGTTTTGCACGTATGTAAGGACAAGAGGGAAAATGATTCTATGATGAAAGTCTTCCATTTTCTACATAACATATTTTGTATGTGTGAATTTTATGTCATACATACAGTAAGTGTGTATGTATATGAATAAATTCTGCAGATATTCTCATATTAATGCTCCGTCTGGCCCAATGAACTTCTGATTATCCCCTATGAGGGTGAATGGTTTCAGCAGAAGAGATTTACAACACCTTGGGCCTAGAGTACCCTTAAGCTGTATCTACATTAGAAAGGCATTGGAAGGCAATTGCTTTCCTTGGGTAAAGTCCTGTCAAACAAATGAGGAAATTAAGCCAAATTCTCTCACATTTTAGGATCCTGACATTAGATGTGTTTTACTCTATCGCAGTGTTAGTTTAGCAGATAAAACATATGTAATTTCTAAAATGTCATTTATGTAAACATTTATGTAATTAATGAGCAAAGTATATCACATCTCTGCATACTGGATACAGAAAAGGAAGAATACAACTCAAATATTATGCTCTAAAAATATTTTTTTTCTAAAAAGAAAGATTCAGTACTATAAATGGAACTTAATTGTGTAGTGGACGATATTCCAATTTATATATTTAAATGTCTTATGCACGTAGCAGCAGTTCACAGAAGTTAAATTTTTTTCACTTGGGGTTTCATGTGTGCATCTCATTTATGTTTCCCAGATCTCAATTAACTTTTAATTTCTTCTCTCTCTTCCTGCTTTAGTGACACCGGAACTAAACCTCCTGAGAGTGGTGTCTTTGGTTTTATGATTAATATCTCAGCACTTTTAGGTATGTAATAAGGTATTTAGTTTAAACACAGCAAGGAAATGAAAACTAGCGAAAGCTGCCTGTTTACATTGCAGTTTATACAGTGTTCTGCAGAAAACGTGCTCCACAGTCAAATGGTAGTATCAGATGGATGGAAGTAATATCTAGAGGGCCAGATCCCTAGGGTCAGTAAGTGCAGGCTTAGAGGCACTTCTGACTCTTAAGAGCACTTCATCAGTGCAAAGTAGTCAATGCAGCTGGAAATAAAAAGTGCAAGAAAGATGGCATATTTACTTTGGAATAAGTGTGTCTTTGTTGTAGGGAGACATTAGATTCTAAGATACTGTGCAAAGAGAAGAACAATGTTGAAGCAACACCTGGTTTCCTCTGCAAGATGCCTACTCCTCCACTAAATGTCTCCTGGCCTTGAATCAGGACGTTTAGCACTTTCTGTTCACTTCTAGGGGATGGAAGATCAATAGCTCTGTACCTCTGTATGCATGTAGTCCATGATGGCCTTTCTAAGAGCCTTATTCAGTCACACTGTCTTGGCATGCTTCATGTAACCTCATAGTTACAAAAGACAAAGTTAGCTGATTTATTTTTTCCAACTGTAGACAGGCCAAAACTATCTTTTGTGTTATTGAACTGTGGAATCCACTCTACAGCTTATTATATCCCGATGAACCACAATCTTCTAATTCAGTAGAGGTGTTTGTCAGGAGTGAACTGCATATTGGGATCACACAGGCTGAAATAAAATCTGTGTGTAGTGGTTTGGGGACACTCTTGTACTAAAGAGCAGGCAGAATTGTCCCAAAAGCTTTGAAAATATTTTCTGGATACACAGCTAGTTATATTTTTTTTTCTGTACACACCCTACGAAAATGTATTAATTTTCTTCAGGGCAAGACTGTATCAGAGCAGAATACATTCTTCCACTTCCAGCTTATGGTTCATCTGCCAGTAACAGCTATTCCTAATGCGGAATGCCAATGCCTCTGTACCTAAACCGCACATGAGAACGGGATTTACGTTAGTGCTTTTCTTGAAGTAATGTGCAGCTATTTCTAGGTAGTATTAACATGTGATGTTAAAACAGTTCTATCTGAAAGTAATACACCTGAAATTCACTGCCTTTCTTCTTCATCCCAGTAGAGTTAAAGGCAGAATTATTTATTGTATCATTTATCATTTTAGTCCGTATGATAAAGTGTTAGAGGGCAAGGTGTTAAAATGTAAGCAACACTAGATAATTAAGCAAAATATGTATTATTTTGTTTTTTCAGGTGTAATTACGATGTACATCAGATATTTATTAATAGAGAAGCAAAATGAGTCGTCATACTTTGTTGGGTCTTCGTGCAACATGTTTTCATTATGTGTTGGATTGATGGGCTGTATTGGAATGGGCATAGTTGCGAATTTTCAGGTATGACTGTAAACTTCTTATCATAAATTAAACTAAAATTGTTTGACCACTTAAAAAATCAAATAGATCAGAGTGGTTAACATATCCCAGTGTGGGTACTTGGCAAATGGAGTAAGAATATCTTTCTTGCCTTTTTCAGTAGCTTTAAAAAGACAGATTTGCTTTCTCAATATATACTAGATTTTTTTTGCTTGTACACTTATGTCATTAGGGGATTTTGTGTCTGCTTGTCTGGTAACAGGTCTGCACTAGAAAACAACTTGATATTGATGCTGTAAATTTTTTACTATGAAAATTTTATTGTGAAAAAGCTTTGCTATTCGCAGTTTAGTTTGCTTACAGTCAGGTAGGGCAGAACAAGTCAGACTAGCAAAAGCACCTGTATTTTTACCTGAATGATGGCACACACATGAGCAGCATTTTCTACAGAATAAACTAGATTTAGCTGACTGATTTTAACATTGAGCACAACGTTAGCCCATTGTTTTGAGTCTCATTAACTCTTTAGTTGAGTTAACAATGTTAACTCTTTTGATAGGGACTTAGTAGAATTGCCACTTATCCAGAAAGGATAAGACATCTCATAAATCAAAGAAGTCCAGCCTTCTGTGTCTGAAAGAGAGTCAATAGAGAGGATAAATATTGAAAGAGATGATAATTGGTGAAAAAGATGAGGAAGCGTGTGATAGGGTAGATTCTGACACAAATTAGTATTAGGACAATTACACTGAAAACTTCAGCTGAGAACCAAGTCAAGTTTAACTGGCAGATAGTTTGAGATATTGTCTCAAATCTGTGAATTTCTTTGTTTTTAAGATGATTTTTTTCTTTTAAAGGATGATCTACCTTGGGGAACATTTTGGTAAATATTGTTGTGCTCATATAATGACCCGACAATATACAGAGAAATTGAAAATAAAGATTGCCAATGCTTCAGCAGCCAATACAATGTTGCATGTAATTGACATGGTATTTTCAGAGAAAATCTCTGCCTTAGACTGATATCTTCCTCCTTAGTTTTACCTCCAGGAAGTGCATGTGGATAGCAAACACTACAGGCTCTGCAGTCTACTCTAAGCATGTTATTCTTCTTTTAAATTTCTGTACTCTTATTTTTAGATTTATATGTGGTACAAAAAAATTAGATTAGAGGGAACAGTGTTGCTTGACTGAAATAGGAAACAAATTCAGCTTCAATATGGAAAAGATAAATCAGGAATGAGAGTTAGGGAAGCAGAAACTTTGATCCTAAATTTTCCAAAGGGGCCCCTTGACAATTATAACATTGGTTCTTATCTAATCTCTGCTGTCTCTCATTGCCTATTCATAAACTCCTTCCTCACCTAATTTCTCTTTCCTCGACTTTGACCTTACTTTCCATGTTAGGCGCAGTTTGTAGGAAGAGTTCAGAACACAGGAAGGATCTAATCTGGCTAAGGATCTGATTTTGCAGATTATTGTGCGTGCTTAATTGCCCAGGAAGATGGAAATGGTGGTTTGCAAATCTTTGGTCTTTTACCTGTATAGTGTACAACTAATGAACAGTACGCTCTTATTCCCGTTTACCAGTAGAATAACTGGGATGTGAAGAGGCTGTGAGATTTGCTCCAGGTCAGGTGATTGCTTCAGGTCAGGAGACCAAAGCAAAGCTGGAATTAGAAGTAATTTCTTTAGCATTCAGTTTAGTCCCTCTAAGCAGTGCGTCATGCAGAAAATTCCCATTCATGTGCACTCTGTTTGTTTCTTAACAGTTATTTTTCCCCAGCAGGTGAGCTAACACAACCCTGAGTACTGTAGTAAAGATGATTGACACTGCTGGACATCAGTTCATTTTCTTTTTCTGTGAAGCAAAGTATCTATTTTGTTAAAAAGGCTTCAGTGGGAAATTATACTTGAAATATTTAAAGTTTTATTTAATCTAGTGCCACTTGTGATGAGTCTTTCAAGTATCATGATTAGTTGTGAGGAAATTTTTTTCACCCTTTTTGCTTCAAGGTAAGACATGGTGGGTAGCATGGAGTGTTAATGATATTGGTCTCTAAACACTTCAGAAAAGTGAGAAAAAGAGTTTGAGAAAACACTAGGAGTTTGTCCTCTAAAAGCAAAACATTTTTCTGAGAAAATAAATACTGGTCATGAGTAAGGTGTTTGTTCTTTGTTTTAAATAACACAATGCTTGATCTACAGAAATGAAAGACAGCGGAGGGTTAGCTTCAAGAAGATAATTGGATAGGGAAGGAAAAGTCCTGTAGCCCTTAATGAATAAGGCAAAGGTAAAACCCAGGTCTTAGCAGGTCTGGTTTTGCCTGTTAGATGTTACACATGATTAAGAGAGATCTTTCTGTCTTTGACCAGAAAGCTTAGGAGGCTTTCCATAGCAGATGTAGCAACATTTCCCAGGTCATGTAGGGGCTGAGTGCGATGGGCTTTTTAGGGAAGTTGTGGCAGTTTAATAGGGGCAAGCATGAACACCATGTTAGAAAAACTCTGTATATTGTCTAAGGGGCTAAATGCAAAAGCCAACAGTTATGCTTGATTAATGCTTTCCATACCAAATCCCATCATTCCTATATAGAAGGCAAAAAGTGGGACAGAGGAGAAGAAAATGCAAGTATAGATGAGATGCTACTTAAATGCCTGTGTGAGGAACATGCTGTAAAATCTGACAGAACTTAATATGTCACAGAGATAGAAGGGAATGTGTAGATAGAAAAGCACAGGGAAAAAAATTAAGAAAGCATATGAACATAATCATCATTGTAAGACAAAGAAAACAGTAGCCTCCAGGCAGGAGAGATGTTAAAATATGTAATAAAAGGATATAGATGTGTTTTCATAAACCACTAAAATAGAACTGCAGAAAGTCAGATCATAGCAAAATATGTGCTATGATCTGGTGACAGAAAGGAGCTTTAAAGCTAACTTATCTGTCTGATATTGGATTCCAAGGTGGCGTCATTTTGTATTTGTAATTTTTTGAAACATTTAGAATACAATTATTTCTCTGGCATCTTCATCTGTTTTGTTACTGGATATTCTACTTGTTTGAGTTTTAAAGGAGAGAATCTTCCATAGGTAGGGCATTAGAAAAATACAGGCCACGTACAGTGATACTGGAATTTTAAATGCACTTTCACCTGTTGTGGAACTTGAATAAAAGTGGCTGATAATGTGGGGAACAGTAAGAGGGCTGAATAATGCAAGAGACCGACAGTGTAAGACCTTCATATCAAGAGTTCATTTTAGGCAACGCTATATATATACATCTATATATATAACTAATTTTCTGCTGACTTATTTCCTGGAGTCTTGTGGCTGGCCACTGTAGGGTGGGAGACAGAACTATTGCAGTCACTAGAACAGGTCCAATGAAACTTTACTGTTAGTTACAGGATGGCCACTAAAATGCAGATTAGATTTGCAATGCAAAGGGATGAAAATCTTTGGCAGGGTAAAGGGAAAAAGGAGGTTTAGGAACCTCTTCAGAAAAACACAAGCCAGTTCCTGTTGGTGGAAACATTAACTGGTAATAGGTAACTGTGGAACAGCACTAAAATTGATCTACCCTTTTATGGGAACACAGGAAAGAACTTTGACCTGGTGGCTTTGGACATGGTTAGTTTACGTCTCTGATCTACTCTTTCTCCTTTTTCTTTCATCTTTCCTGTGGAGACTGTTGGGAGAAGGGACTGTTTCCCACTGCTTGCACGTGCCCAGCATAATGTGTCTTCCGTGTTCTCAGGGCTCATTGATTCCTACCACTGTACAAATAGTAGCAGCTAATCATTGTGCTGATTCTCTTTCCAGGAGCTGTCTGTTCCCAGTGTCCATGACATAGGAGCATTGGTGGCATTTGGCTCGGGTGTTGTATACATTACACTTCAGTCTATAATCTCTTACAAGTCTTGTCCACAATGGAACACGTACCTTGTGTGTCACATAAGGATGGCCATATCTGTAATATCATGCATTGCTTTCATTCCCAGTATCCTTTATGGTGTATCCCGCGGTTCTCCCTTTATGCGTTCATGGCTTCCCTTTAAGCTAGACCATTGCTGATAAAGGATGAAAATGAGGTTACAATCTTTGCTTTGCTAATATTTCTGCTAGAATAATGCATATAGCATGTCAAGACACCATTAATAGCATAAAGATGAGTTTCAAGGTCTTTCTAAAATGCTAAATCTCTTCTTTCAGTGCTATTTGAATCTAATGACCCAGAGTTCTTCACAGCATCATATGATAATTCAGATAGGAAGGGACCTCAGCAAATCAGCTAGACCAACTTTCCAGCCTCCTTCATTTGAATGAGGGTATGGAGAAAGACCTACAAAAGCACGTCTGCTTCTAAAATGAAACTAACACATGGACATATAAAATACAGTTGGCATACATAAAATTTCCTTCCAGCCTAAGCAGATGCTTTGCATGATGTTGATTTGTGCTTGTCTTCATTAGATGCTTCCTCTAGAGCCACAGTCTGTTTTTTACACTTACTGGTTTTTTTCTGCAGCCTGCTGAAGTCAGAGTGTTCCCATTGATTTTATTGGGCTTTAGGTGATCTGCAAGTGTTGAAAAGTGGTTGCAGCAGATTATCGCATCAACCAGCCAGCTACAGCCTACCTTTGGTTGCAGCAGCTGTGAAAGGGGTTTTCAAGAGAGCACCAGTCCTGAGAGAAAGTTGTGCAAATATATCAAGGCACCTATTGTGGACCGATGGAAACCAGCACGATTCCCCTCCCAACAATGCAGGACTCTGCTTCTATAGTTCTCAGTCATGAATGTGATCCAAGTTTTGGAATGTCTCCCCTTAGCATCCAAAGTGTTTTGGAAGAACCCACAGAAACCTTCATTTATACAGAAATGTGTTTTGATCACTGCTCTCAGTTACCTTTCAATAATGTGTTTCATTTACTTGTCATCTTAATACTTTGATTTGATATTCTGGTTGTTCAGGAACTCCTGTGTTACAGAAGGGGGAGATGGGGTCTTTTATTGTAAGCAGATGTTTTCACTGTTACTCACTGAACTTTTATAGTTTCCTTTACACTCTGTTTCTCCCAGTGATTGTGTTTGCTTTGCAAATTTCAATGACAAAAATTGATTGGACTCCAGATGAAAAGGTAAAATCTCATTAGGTAGCAAAATTACCCTGTATCATTTTATTTGGGGTACACTGTTATGTTTATCTAAAAATGTATAGCATTATAAACACTTCAGAGACTTCAAATAGTACATTTATCATGAACAGATTTGTGAAATCTCACCAATTTGTGCAATGCCAGTTTCCAGTTATTTCTTCATTAGAAAACTGTCTGTGGCTTGAGTAAGAATACTTGTCACAGATGAGTAAATCTTCCAAGTTAGACTTTCATTTTAATGGAGCATTTACCCATAGAATAAATTGGAAAAAAATAATCTGGAAGTCGTTCTGCTTCCTTTTATAGTCACATTTCTCAAAAATGAACTTCCCAGATGAAACAAAAGCGGACCAATTTGATTCAGAAGTTTTTGAGATTTTGACAACATTGGTTTTCTCAGATTTTTCACCATTCTTTATTAAATAATCTTTATTATTGTGATAAACATTAGGGCACTGACCTGAAGTGTACTAAAGTCAATATCAGGCATTTGAACTGATTTCAGTGTTCTCAGAATGATAACTCTGTAAGGTAAATTTTCTTTTTGGACAAACTTCGCCATATGGTGGTATTCAAAAAACAGGTTAAATAATGCAGAGAATACATCCTGCCTGAAGTGCTTAATAAAAGCAAAATTGGGCAAATGTACTTCAAGCAAACAGTGGCAAGGCAACTCTGAGAAATCTTCACAAGTTAGATAATCTTAGTAATATCTACCTCTTGAGTTGTTTATTTTTTTTTTTTCCTTGAGATGCAAGAATGAGAAAATGTTTTTAGAAACATTCAGTTTGGGTGATATTACATAGGTTTTCTGTGATGGTCTACTTAAAAACAAAGATCTTGTCAGGAACTGACATGCAAGTGTAGCCCTGAGTTTTAAAACATTGTAAGAATTTGCTGTACGGGATGAACTGAACTCAGTAGCTCCGAGTCAAAGTTTAAATTATGGGCACTTTGGTATTCTTCACATAAGAACTAAATTTTTCAGGTGCAAATTAAATTCAAACTATGTTTTGATCTTGTGCTAATTGTAGTTTTTTTGTACTATTTTTTATGTTTGTGCACAAGACATGTTGCTTAGTGGAACATCTGCAACTTTGATAAGTATACTTACTACTCTGTGAGAACTAAATCAGAGTTGATTTGCAACAAGATATTGGGATGATGAGTCATAAGTCTTAAAATATTTGTTGAATTTACAGAAGGAAATGTCCAATTTTATAGCATGCCACAGTTATTTTGTTTAGCTGTTTTATCTGAAAAAAATATTTTATGTCTCATTCCATCAGGATTATACTTACCATTTGATGAGTGCGATCTGTGAATGGACAGTAGCCTTTGGTTTTATCTTCTTCTTTTTAACGTTCATTAGAGATTTTCAGGTTGGTATCTACATATTTTAGCCGTGACTAAGAGGTGCTATGAAGTGCATAACAAGAAAAGAAATAGAAAATTACCATTCTTTATCTCAGATAGATAAACTAAAGCTATACAGAAAGAAGTTTTATCAGTCACAGAACTGATTTCTGTCTACCTAATGAATATTTTTCCCCTAGGTTTTAAAACAAAAATCAGTTTTATAAATAAGTTTTAGTAGTTTAATAGGTGCCTGGTTTTGAAAATCAGTCAGTAAATTAATATCTTTTATTTACCAAACTTTTTGTAGAAAGAGGCCCTCTAAAGGTGACATAATACCAAAATGAATGATGAAACTAAAACTGCATTTCTTTCTACTTGAGGGGTTTTGTGTAATAATCTGATGCATTTCAACCACAGATGTTTCCTTTTAAAAAAAAATAATTACACATTTTGATATCCATTCCCTCACAATGTGAAGAATATGAAATACTTCTTGAAAAGTATTGACATGAAAACCTTCTGGTTTGGGTAGCTGGATCCAGAGATGCATCAAGCTTGACTTTAAGAAAGAGAGAATATTAGATTATTTTAAAAGAAAACTTTTACACAGTTTGTGAAAGGTATACCTTGAATTTTCCCAAGCTTTGCCTCACCAACATGCCAGCATGTTCTAGCTGCAGTGTTTCATGGAGTTTTGTTTGGTACAGGGATACAAAATGCTAGAAATACCCATGCATGAGGCTTAACTTTGGGAAAAGAACTTGTCAAAAAATTAAAAAAAGTACTGCTCATGATAAATGCTTTGTGGAGATTTGGGAAAAAAGCCTGGATATTGCCATACGTGTCAGGAGGATCGTTGCCTCCTTGTCCTTCTCAGACTTCTGGAGATTTGTTTTCCCCATAAAGCAGTTGGATCTTTGCAAGACTGGAGTAGAGAGCTTAGGTTAGAAAAGACTGAAAACTTCTGCTTCATACTGTAATTACAAAGATGAAGTAACTCAATTGTAATAACTATAGATGTCATACCCAATACATAGATCTTTCATATATACCATTGCCTCACAGAAGTCCCAGAAAGCTGAAAACCAGATCCAAGCACTCACATAGCTGTAGAACTAATAATCGAGATCACATATGTGAGCCAATTGGTGCTGTGATAAATTGCTGGAAACCATATCCAGAATTTGCAGAGGTGGGGAAGGAGGAAAAATAGTGACAACCCTCTAAATCCTCTGATATAAAACCAAAGTTTCGCCCTAATCAGTCCTCACAGAAAGCCAAACTATCAATACAGAAAAACTAACCACCAAACTAAGAAAAATAAGCCTGCTTTTTCCTTATTTCTCACAGTTTGTATTTCACTTATTTTTTTTGTTTTAGCTCCATGTACTGTATAACACAGAACTGTAAAATTAATTTATCTTAAGCTGATCTTGTTTCCTTTTCTTTTTTTTTTAGAGAGTTTCTTTAAGGATATCAACAGAAATACATGAAGACCCCTGATAGTGGAGAAAATTATATTTTATATATATGAATACTCTAGGTTTCTTTTCACTTACAGAAAATGTTGCAGAAGGACAGGGATTTTTGAAGTTGTATAAAGTGGTATAAAAGAACCCATGCCATTAACTCTGCAAGATCTATAATGGCAACCACTAAAGCATTTAAAAAGTTAATTCCTGATACCTTTTTGCAATATTTTGTAATTTTTATACTGTTTGATATATTAAAAATACTGTAATAAAAGCAATCTGTAGATGCACTTGAGAGTCGTTCAAAGACTCTTGATCTTCTCAGCTCTTCGCTTTTGGACGTATCTGGATTTCTTCATTTGTTGTAGTCCTATTAGTAACATTAGTTTTAAACTTGAGAAAGTATATTTTGCAAAGAGTTAGAAAAGTTTAAAGACAATGGAAAACACTAAGGCTGAATTCCTACTCTGTGAAGTTGCAAGGAGTGTGGAGGAAGGTGTAAGCCGAAGTGGGCATCTTCATTTCAAGACTAGAAATGTGTAGTTAGTAGATTGCAACACTATGCTACGTGTTTCTGGCAGTAGACACTGTATACAAATACAAGTCCTAGGAGAAGTTTAAACTGTATTGCTTGAGAAATGTTTTCTAATCATCACTGCAATGTATGTTGTAAAAGTCTATCCCTTTACCCCTTTATGCACTGCTGGCCTTAGGAAGCTTAAAACTTAAATGGTAATAGAAATAAATTTACATTTATGCATGATCTACCAAAGAAAAATCTTACTGCAATTTGGTGGATAAGAAGCAGAAGTTTTCCAGCCTATGTTTTTGCCTGCAATGATGGAATGAAGAGGGCCTCCAAAAAGTCATTAGGATTGAATGGAAAACAAGAAGAGGCACCAGCAGTTCTCAGGTGTTCAGTTAGATGTTTATAAGTATTATATATATATATATAAAACTGAAGAATCCTGGAAAGCTTCTGTAGAGAAGATATTGATGATTTTCAGTTGCTAATTTTCCATGAGTTAAACAAATATGTATGTTGGAGAGTGACTAGTCATCTGTTGATAATTCTTTTACTGCATATTATAAACTGTATTAAATTCAGCTGTTTCACAACTTAAAGGGTCCATGTTTTCTTTGTAAGTTCTTACAAATAATAATAATAAAAATCTTTTTCACTGGCAGATTTACTTTCCACAGTACTCAGGTTATCTTGCAGAGGTTTGTGGTTACAATCATGTTAAAAACTGAATCTAGGTGTCCGACTACAAAAAGTGACATCCTGTTATTTTTAAGGCTATGTTCTGACAATACCATATTTCTTAGTGCACTATGTATTGTTCTTTTATGGCTTTTTATTCCTAGCTTTCTTAAACTAAAGTATAAGGAGGTTAAAGTTGTTATTTCAAATTATATCAGATTTGAACTCATTAATTAACTAAACCCTTTACATGGATAAAAGAAATTACATTCACTTGAAGTTCAGCCTTTAATATTAGTGTGTTTTTACAGTGAATGCAAGTACACTTAAACAGGAAAAGGATGATTTGTATTGTCCTGATTTAGGCTGGGAATTACCACAATAAATTCCACAAGTTTCAAGGCAAGA
This sequence comes from Syrrhaptes paradoxus, assembly GCA_013400615.1. Lineage (NCBI taxonomy): Eukaryota > Metazoa > Chordata > Aves > Pterocliformes > Pteroclidae > Syrrhaptes > Syrrhaptes paradoxus. The sequence goes on along the minus strand of VZTO01011524.1, from coordinate 48,658 downwards.
GAACACTAAGAAGACATTAAATCATAATCTCAATACAAGGCTCCTGAAACAAGTTTGTACTTATAATCTTGGTATTCTCTCCTCCTCAGAAGAATCGTATCCAGGAGCCTGTCAACCTTTGTAGTGATTAAAAAAAAAAAAAAAAAAAGTATTTTTTCAGATAAAGTGGCTGAATGAAGATAATCTTGTTTGCTGAAATTAACATGTTAATTCAAGTACTGAAGAACTACTGAATGAAATCCTTCCCATTTTTCTGAGCTTCATCATGATACATTTTTGTATGAGTTACATTGATGATCAAAAGAATGTGTCACCAACAGTTTACTTATTATTTAATTTTTTAGGCCAAAAACATCAGCATGTATCTACATGCAGATGTAGACAATGGATTATTACCTTTTCATTTGTGCAGTGAACAACTCTTGAAAACACTTTGATTATTCTCTGGCTCCAGGCAGCTTTTCAGTCAAGATCCTAATTATTTTTTCGGTTGAAATATGAGTTGACATGTTGCAAACAACTGAAAAATATTTTCTTCTACCAAGTTGTACCATTTTAGCTGTGGATGATTCTTGTTAAATCATGCTACTTAATTTTTTATAATCAAATGTTCTCTACAGGTTAGTACAGATGATGTCAGAGTACACTTCTGTTCCTTTGCAACAGACCCTTTTTTCTGTATTTTTACATTTCTTAGCAACAAGAAGAGCTATTTTTTTTCTTGGGAGCTACCCTAGAAATATTTTTACCATCTATTCTGTTTGCGTGATGTTTTCTATTTGTCAGCCCATCGTGAGTGATTGAGAAACTTCTTTTGCATAAACTACAGTAAATCACATGACAGTTATCATTATTTTTAGTGATTATGCTAAATCATTTCTCTACCCCTTCCAAAAGTGCAAAGCCTCATTTTTCTGGGTTATGTGGCTTGATCTACTGATGAAATGCTATCATTGCAGTCTCTACCACAGTTTCAAATCACGTAAGGATGAACCTCAATCATCTCAAAATACCTAAAGCCCACTTTGTCTTAGGACACTGTTGCTCTCTCTCCTCTTCTCTTCCATGTGCGCTCGGCCAGCGATCACCATGCATTGCACCTTTGTTTTTTCTCAAAGGATATTCTAAATTTTTATTTCTGATCTGCTCTGTTTGCATACCACCTTATCTCTGACAGCAGCATGTTTGATAGTAGTAGAATGATCTTGACAGCAAGGGCTTTGTTATTTGGTGCTAATACTGGCTGCAAAAGTTCCAAGCAGACCAGAGGGAGTGTGGTAACGTATGTCAGCAAGTCTTGGACATTTCAGTAGGAAGTTTGTAAAGACATTCAAGAGCTTGGTATTTTAAACTGCTGTGTAAATATAGAGTCGTCTCAATATTGACAACATGCCCACAAGCCTTCAGGTTTCAGAGGGTCTGCTTGAAGACATCAGAGTGTTTGAGGTTGGTGAGCTGATCCTAGTGGTTTACAATGTCCAGTACAAATATTCTCTCTGGAAGAGTCTGGAACAGTTGAAAGAGCTGTTCTCCTCCAAGAAATGGTGAAAGGCAGCACGGTACGTGGTTTGTAAGAAGAGGTAATGTTCATTTCCTTGGAAAATGAGCTAACGTCCCTTTATTTCTGAGAAATTTGACATAACACAAGGAAGTTGCAATAGGTTTTTTATAAGATTTATGTAGCTTTGACAAAAACTATCACACATGCTTCTGTCTTTCACTGTATTGTGTATGTGTGCCCATGTGGACCCATACACGCATGCAGCAACAGTATCGGCATGATGAAGCCCGACAGGGGTTAGAGTCCTACATGTTGCTGTACTACACAGAAATTATAATAATTGTGGTATTTTATAAAAAAATAGAAGTAATTTTATGAGCTTTGGCTCTGTTTTCTAATTGTTACTGTAATGCAGAAAGGGTATTTCTCACATTTTTAAAGAGAAAATAGGCACCTTCTGCATTTGGTATCTGTATTTTTCCCCGTACGCAATAGATGGCACTAGTAGACTGCAATATCAGGGTTTATTTTCCACGTTCAGGCTAGCAGGCAGCAAGTCCGATAGTTTGTAGGTAGCTTGAACTGTTTTTAATAGTCATCTGGAGACCCAGTTAAATGATTTTTTTATTACGCCTTTGTGGAAAACAGGACAGATCTAAGTTTCCTTGCCATCCCTTCCTGCCTTAATCTAAGTAAATTTTGCTGCTGCAACATGTAGTTTCATAGCAACTTCAATATTCAGATTAACTTGTCTAAATCAAAGGAGCCACTTGCTGTAGTTAGCACTGGCGCAAGCTGCAATTCAGCTGTCATGAAGCCACTTCCCTTAGGAAGTGTTTCCTACTCTATTAAAAAGAAGAAACATTTCACTCGGTAGCTTCAACAGACTTCTGTCAGTTTGCAATGGAGCATCAGAAGACAATATAGACCTTATTTTCATGAGACAACAATATAAAAAGAAGTTTTCAACATTTCCAAATTGTAGCCATTCTGCACCCAGAAACAGTGACATGTCAGATTGTAAAAAAATTCAAAGGCAGCTTCTGTAGTTATTTAAAATCCACTTTCTTTTACATATAATAAGTCTGTTTTCAGTTATCTCGTTGCCATGCAAAAAGTCAAAAGCTGTGGATGAGTAGGGAAATTCTAACCAGGAAAAAAGGAAATAACACTGGTAATGAGATATAATATGTGCCTTAGCTTTTATCTTTTTGTATAAAGGATCTTTTTTTTAAGTTTTGTTCATTTTAGCTAAAATCTGGAACTATTTTTTTTCTGTGTGTGTCTGGGTGATGTAATTCTTGAGCAATGCTACAATTCAAATTATTTTTCTTTTGTTCAAATCAATTGGCATCTCCCTTAAACATCCAATGTGTAGATAGTTCAAAACTCTTGACTACGCTCCAATCAAATGGTTTGAAACAAAGGCTTACACAGGTAGGCTTTGTCATATCCCAGCTTTTCTAGGCTGTCTGTGTTTTTTCTAGTAATCTGTGCTGGATTTAATTTATATAGGTGACTGTGAAAGTAAAAAAAATTATTCTGGGGTTACCATAAATATTGTTTTATGCAGTTGCTAGTCTTTTCCCTAGGATAATTTTACATAGGAATTTGTAGGCTTTTTTCCTTTAAAAAGTTATAAATTGAATTTTTTACAGGTTTGAACTTTCACTAAGATTACACATAAAATCTTGTTGTCTTTAACGCTTAGGACTTATTTTGACCATACCTCTTGATCTTCAGGAAAAAAACATGTTCAAAATATTCAAAAATTCCCCCTGATGAAATATCACTTTTTCTTATAGACAGATCTTTAATCTTTAAAGATTCAACAGGAGGTAAGAACCTTCACTTGAAGGAAAAGAGTTCTTCTTACCTTCAATCCCTGAAAATTATATTACAGGCTTTTTACTGGCTTTGATTGTCAGTATTTCTTCCTCTGCTCATCAAGTGTGTAAGTTGTTCACAGGGTCTGGGGTTGTTTCCTGGATAGCTTCTGGACCCAGCAGAATAACCTCAGGGATGTATCTGGAAGATAAGTTATTTCTCTGTAAGCAGTCTACAATCACATCATAGAATCATAGACTGGCCTGGGTTGGAAAGGACCTTAAAGATCATCTAGTTTCAACCCCCCTGCTGTGAGCAGGGTCACCAACCCCTAGAGCAGGCTGCCCAGGGCCCCATCCAGCCTGGCCTTGAACACCTCCAGGGATGGGGCATCCACAGCTTCTCTGGGCAACCTGTTCTAGTGCCTCACCACCCTCATAGTGAAAAATTTCCACCGAATATCCAACCTAAATCTCCCCTCTCTTAGTGTAAAACCATTCCCCCTCGTCCTGTCACTATCAACCCCTGTAACAGTCGCTCCCCCTCCTGTTTACAGGCTCCCTTCAAGCACTGGAAGGCCGCAATGAGGTCTTCCCGGAGCCTTCTCTTCTCCAAGCTAAACAAGCCCAGTTCCCTCAACTTTTCCTCACAGGAGAGGTGCTCCAGCCTCTGATCATCTCTGGGGCCCTCCTCTGCACCTGCTCCAAGAGCTCCACGTCCTTCCTGTGCTGGGGGCCCCAGGCCTGGACACAGTGCTGCAGATGGGGCCTCACAAGAGCCGAGTAGAGTGGGACAGTCACCTCCCTCTCCCTGCTGGCCACCCCTTTTTTAATGCAGCCCAGGACATCGTTGGCTTTGCGGGCAGCAAGCGCACACTGCCGGCTCATATCCAGCTTCTCATCCACCAGGACCCCCAAGTCCTTCTCCGCAGGGCTGCTCTCAAGGAGATCTTCCCCCGGTTTGTATAAACACCTGGGGTTGCCCCGGCACATCAAACACTAGGCCTGTCTGCTTCTTCTGTTTTAACCCAACTTGTTTTCTTATTGAAGGAATGGAAACTGAGTGTTCAAAGGGAAGTGTTTAGACCTGAGGTATTATAACTGATACCACAGATAGCAAAAGGATGTTGTTTTGGTTAAGCCTCTAATAATTCAAAAGTCAGCGCAAAAGCTATAGCGTGTAAAGATCATCGCACTGTGGCAATATCTGAGAAGTCCCCAATTAGCTGGGTCAGCCTTAGAAGCAACCAAGTAACCAGGAGCCAGGCTTCAGCAAGCACTTGTTTTCTCAGGAGTGTGGAAGCTTTCCTTTGGCATGGCTTCCTCTCAGTTTTGGGGGCATGGGGATGGTGCCATTTCTTATTTATCCCTTTGTTCTCTGTCCTTCTGCGTTACCTAATACTCAGTTCACACAAATTGTGTTGGCAAACGTCTCTCCTAGTATGTTAGTATTAGGATGTGGTTTCTATGATTCTGTTCCAAAAATCATCTTTCTTCATGACAGTCAACAAATTAGCCTTCCTTTCCTCCATTTTGTGGTCTCAAGCTGATGTCTGGGGAATTCAGACGTATGCAGGTAGCAAGTCGTGGGTGCTCTCTGACCTGACTGCTGACCAAAATCAACTGTCAGCTGAAATGCTGCCTACAGCTGGCATGGCTGGTTAGCTGAAAAGTGTTTAAACCAAATATTTGGGGTAATTATAGTATTATAGCAGATTTTAAAGGGTGATTGCCAGTGCTGTCAAAGGGTGAAGCTGACATTTTTTCAGTATCTCTCCTTGCCAAACAGCTTTAAATTTTGAACATTATTATTCTATTAGCTTTTTAGTCTTGAACTGAATTTAAAACATACTTACTGTTTAGGGTAGGCAGTATAAAATCCCTATTGCTACTTTCCTGGAATTTCAACCAAAAGGAATGATACAACATTATATAATCTGATTTTTTTAAAAAATCAACTTGCAGTTTTACATGGCATATTGTGTCTGTTCATGGCAGCCAGAACTCAGTGTTGCCATTGAAAACAGAGAATCATGGCAGCATATTCACTCCAAAAATACCTTCTGGTTGCACAAATATTTAACAATGTTGGGACTAAAGAGGAGTGAGATGAAACTAAGAAAGACAGGGTTGGAAACTGTTCATTGCACTGTCAGATAAAAATGTAGTATGGAAATATGCACAAACAGACAAATAAAAAAACAATTTCTGGAATACAAATGCAGTCCTGCAGAGCACCGAGTCTTCTTGAGTAGGAGTTGAAGGATGAAAGGGTGTTGACTCTCAAGCCACCCAGTTAAATTCAGTGAGCAGAAAGCACTGTGCATCAAGCATTCAACTCAGGACTGGGGACTCTCACAGATTTCTAGAAAGAACAGAAACACTGCCTCTGTGCATACCTCTGGTTTTGGAGAAACAGAAATCTCGGAATACCAAATCCTAGCAATACCATGGATGAATCACTGAAAGCATCCCATAAATCATGGTAGCAGTTAAATGGTGTGGCAAAATGGAAATTAGTGACCTCTTAGTTTTCTCCAAGGGGAGTTGGAGATGGATCATCATCTGGAATACTAAATTGTGTAACTTCATGACAGACACAGCAGTTCCCCTGGGTTTTTGTCAGTTACTCTCAAGACAGGCAGACTCAGAAACAGGTCTAAACTTTAGAAGCTGAGACAACAGGTAAGAAAGATGAGAATCCCCATTTAAGACAAGAGGGGAAGGAAAAGGTAGGACTACACAGGAAAGATGATGGTGGTGATCTGCTCCTGTCTCCGGTGCCATGTGGGAGACTCTGAAAAGGGTCTCACTGTGGGTGCAAGGAGAGTTTGCTAGATTGGGATGGCTCCTCCACTCCTGACAGCTAAGGGATGTCTGAAATACACCTCATGGAGTCAACACACAAGAACCCTTCACATTGCAAGATGGGAAAACAGAAACCTAAGTCAGGAGCCCTAGACTCATCACTGAAAATTAAAAAAATAAAATAAAACAAAAGAAAAATGGTGAAATTGGAAATAAAACACATACAGAACTACAAACCTCTGGTGAGTCTAATGGACCAGTACTGATCTGGGGAGGAGGAAAGGGAAGAGAACCATTCTGATGCAACAGGAAGAGCCACAAGGTAAATGACCACCCACCAAATAATACGTGATGAAGTCTTCAAATGCCTGTTGAGAATCAGAAGGAGGATAGAGACTCCAGCAGAAAAGGGAGATGGCTTTTCTTACCTGTGTTTATGCTGGGCTGCATTAGGATCAATCAAATGTGCTGTTGTACCAAAGCTGTGGAATTAATTCTCACCATCTCCTAGATACTCTGCACAAGGGCTAGTTCTGTTAGTCTATTGGTAAACCACTCTTTAAAATAAAATATTGCTAATCTGAACTCACTCCTTAGCATGTTTGTTGCTGCCCCTATCATTTATTTTTGGGCTGTTGTGAACTGTCAGTATCTTTTTCTTTAAACAGGGGAACGCAGTATTCAGAAAGTGCCAAACAACATCTTTATAATTATCATGAATTCTCCTATAGAGCATTTCCTGTTAACTTTCATGGTGTTTTGAAGAAAATTCTTTTGAAGGCTTTTGTAGGCTCTTGTCCAGCATATCTGGGGAGTCTGTTTTTCAACATCTAGTTTTACTCTTTAACATTTATTTATGGCCAATTTAGTGCCTTTAACTTAGTAGGATTTTAGAATATTTTTTAACCAATTTACTAATCTCAGATTTGCACTAATTTGAACAGAGGGCAGCTGATTCACTAGTAATTAAAGTATAATCACAAAACCTGTTCTTAAAACAATTTCATTTACAGCCTGCATTCTTCTTTCCATTGTTGTGCATGCACAGCCACACTGAGCTAACTTTGTTTCTGCTGCATACAGCTACACCAGAACTGTGCAGGATACAAATAAGGAGCTATACAGGCAGAAGTTTACAGCAGATACTGTAAACAGAATATGAATTCCAGCTGAAGATCCTTTCAGGAATCCTAGCAGTTTTTTGCCACTTTTTGGGGGGTATTTTTTCTCTTTGTTTTTAAATTGTCTTCTTTTTAAAGGATACCTATTGGCATAATCTCTCCCCATTTTGCTACAAACCCTTATCAGTACTGCAGTTTAAGATCCTAGAACAAACTGGAGTGATTTAGGCTTAAGTTATTTCCTGGATGCTTATAAAGGTCAGAGTAGCTGGCTACCTTGCATCTACACTTACAGTGATGGGAGCAAATGTTTTTGTACTGAATCCTCTTAAATGTGAAATATAAATCCAGTCACGTTCTGAAACGTCCATTCCCTTGACATCATTTTATCTTTGCTGCTGCTTTTGGGTCTCCATATTGTCCATGGCGATTCTTCTGCTGGTACAGTATAAACCACAGCTTTCCTCTGCCACTCAACTCTGCGCATAACATGCTGCTTTGTATACAGCTCGTTGTTTCCTCTCAGGTACTTCTAAACAGGGACAGCCCTGCTTCAAACAATAAGGCAGGAATTACTAAACCCATCATACTACTGCCCAGGTAGCTGTTAGACAGTGTGTCTTTCTGCAGATCATATTGCAGCTGACGTCTGGCATGCCACAGAGAAAAAAAGGTTTCTTTGCCTAATGGTTAAAATGTTCTCAACCAGTAAATACTTAAACATAGCTGGAAATTGGCAGAATATGAGGGGTCTTCTGTTAAGTAGGACATCTGCTTGTAGGATGTTCCAAAAGAAGGCCCTAGGAAGGAAAATTATGAAGTGAGAAATTGTTTGTGTTAAGTCTAAAGTGTTCAAAAAACAAGTGTTGTTATTAGATCTGAATTAGCTCCTCTGACGTTACATCAAACCTTATTAGCCTTTTTTTAGCAAAAAACTGAGGCTGTTGCTTAACTTTCTGGAATGAGCCATGAATTCCATTGTTTTTCTGAGGCTGTGGTTTGATTCCCAGAACCAAAATGAATCTGACTCTTCAGCTGGCATATACCTTTAATGCATTCCTAGATCAGGGCTCTGAAAAGAGAGGCTTTGGTTTCAAAACCTCTTCCATGCTAATGGGTTCCTTATGGGTGATAATGGTGCAATTAGGAGAGATGAAGAAGCAGACAGAGCAGCGGGCTGTGCAGCAGTCCCACTTTTCAGATTCATAGGAGAGAAGGAGTAGAGACTGAGGGTTCTCAAAGTTGGCCTCAGGAGGAAAATGAGATCTTCTAACCCTGCTACATGGCAGCTGCTGTGTTAAGAAGGCTGTTTCTGAAGGGACTCGTTCAACACCATAGAAATCCCATGGAATCTTTCCACTCCACTTGGATTTAAATAACATTCTGTTCCTGTCACGCTTATCTGCTCAGTGTTAACTACTTTGAAAAGGCCTTTGAGAGTAATTTGCAGAAAACAAAAGTCCTGCTTACTGTTTTTGATTGACAGTAACTTATAAGGCATGTAAACAGCAGTAGTTACTGGTGCCACTTTTGTCTACTGACACTACTCAGTGCGTACATCTTACTGGCGGCTCTGGTCTGTACAATTGTTTCCTCTTTGTCATCACCTGTCCAGCAGCTGAATGCATTAACTACATTTTTCCTCAGTTCTACAAATATATATATGCTTATAGTTGAGCCTAGGTATGTGTGAACGGCTGGCCATAAGTTCTGTGTGCTGCTGTGAAACAACAAATAAAAACGAGCTTCTCCTGAAAAGAATTAACTATCTGTACCGTACAACGGTGTAACATCAAGGCTACTGCAGAGATCAGGTTGGATGGCACTGTGTGCCCACCCAGACACACTGAGCTAATTAGCCAATTACAGCTGGCATCTCATTCATCATCATTTTCAATCTCTTATCCATAACTAGTGCTTCATTTAAAGCAAGACTGATAAAAACCTATTCATTTGCAAAACAACCTAGAGTCAAAACTAACAAGTTTTGTGCTCATTTACACACTGCCAAAAAACTACAGGCTCCGCAAAAGAGCTTGCTGATACCTTTATGGCAACTGTGTTGAAATGCCCAGCAGGCTTGGCAGGCTAAGGTTTTAGCATTCATAATGTAAAAATGAGCAAACCTGGCAGTCTTGGACAGCTGTCTTCATCAGTCCAGTCTGCATATGTGACCTCATCTTTGACCTGGCTGTTGGAACAGTGTCACAAAACACACCTTAGCTCGTTAGGTACAATCCAAATGTGATCTGGATCGTGTATCCAGATTCAACAATAAGGGCTGCTGGATGGAAAGTTTCAGTGACATCCTTTGCATAATGTCCTTTTGAGTGACTGATACTCCGCCACCTGATGTCATCTAATCAGTAGATATTTGTCTTGGTTTTCATTACTTGGTCTCAGACTGGTTTTCTTTTCCCCTTTTCTTTACATCAGTTCTGTATTTTAAATTATTCTAAGCTACATGGGGGCAGAAAACTAGAAAACAGATAACCAAAAATCAAGCGTTCATCAGATATGATGGCAAAAAATGAACTCCCAAGACTTTTGCTGTGATTATATGAGATTAGGAAAACTCTTTTATGTGCCTGGACCAAACCTGCTAGATCCTGTCCTCTGGAGCTATTCAGGGCAGCAAGGATTCAACATTAATATGGATTAAGCCCTTGAAGCACATGGGCTTCAAAGCACTTGCCTTTATTTAGGAGGGCACGCCAAAGAGTACGGCTGCATTTCTCTCTCAGCCATCACATAAGCTTTCTCGCAGTCCCAGAGGTGAGTATGTTTGCTGTACATGTTCGTGAGGCACAGGGTGGCAGGACCAAAACTTTTGTTCTTGCAACAGTTCACAAAGAATCAAGCAAATACAGATGACAAACCTTTCTTAGGAAAATCTACACCGTTGGTCACCAGAATTCAATTAGACTTGAATAGGAAAGGACTGTATTGGTATCATTATTAATTAATAAAGCCAAGGAAAGTCTTACGTGGGAATGGGGGAGTTTGGGGCAATACCACTCTCCTTAAGCAGCCGTATGCTATGCTACACCTCATGAGATGAAATCTTTACAGGAATTACACTGAGCTTTTTGGGGAACAAAGGGCAACAGTGTGGGCAGGAAAGTTCATTCATTCTGAAAGAATACACCAAGAACTTAAAAAAAAAATTATTCCTTTTCTGAAGGCAGATCAACCAAACGAAGAAAATCAAACTGTAAACTCCATTAACCTTCTATGGTGCTGAGACTTGTTTATTTATAACAAAATGGAGAAAAAAGAGGCAGGAGCAGCTACCTTGTAACATGAACTTTAAAGTGTAAAATAAATATAAAGCTAAGAAGCAGCCAGGCCCAGGCATCCAAAACAAAGTTTGTTCAAAACGTGAGCAGAGGCACAGCTGTCACAACGCTGACTTAGCATTCTTCAAGTTTCAAAGGAAAGTCAAGTCCATCAGTATTTCCATATCCAAGTCAATCAATACCTAGCCTTATTTGCACTTCTTCACGCTGCTTCATCAGTGAAAAAAACAGAATGACAGTTGTCCATGGCCACACAAAAATACAAACCAAGCAACATGTGAATGAATGTACAGTGATATCGTATTTCTGCCTTTCATACAGAAGCCAAATTGGTGTTATAAGTTGTCCTAATTTCAGTTATGGTTTAGAAAACCGGTTCCCAAGCAGAGTTTGTGGACCACTAGTTATCCACAGCCATCCTCTGAACTCCCAATGCTCCAGGCTCCTGGCAGGTAAGGACAAAAACTAAGGGTTGACAATAGTTCATTGCTTTAAATTTTTTAAATTATTACCAACTTGGAATATTTTTTTTCTCAGTTTTTTTTTTTTTTTTTAAGAAAAACACATTCTTTCTGCAGCCATTTAAGTATTGCACTGAGTTTTGTCTACAGTATGTAGTTTAGGAAGCATATTTTTTTGTCCTTACTGTCTAATAGTCTATTGCAAATCACCTGCAGGAAATTCAGAAGTAAGACAAGTTTATCAAGGGCGACTAATGCTGTACCGGAGAAAACAGGCTATATTTTGCACTGTCTAAATAATATCTTTAAAAAAAAGTGCAAAAGTTTATGTAGTGTATTTCCAGCATGTTAATAAGCTGACAGATCAGTAAATATAAAAGCTGAAATCAAATGAGCATTTGAGCAATTCCCTCCATTTGACTGGAAAGAGAACTTGCTCTCTGAATACTTGCCTTTTTCCAGTTAGAGAACGGTGGGGTTATTTTCTGAAGGTTTGCCGGCACGTGAAGGAGGACAGGTGTTTCCATGCCTGGCCAGGCTACAGTGGCAGGAAGGATAGAACCACGCTACATTTACTTTATCTTAGTCCACCAAAACGAAGTTTCAGCTGTGGTTTTGAAGAAGCAGAAAACATGAAGGGCTGGCAGCAGCAGCTGATGAGAACCAGGGAAGAGGGCAGCCTGCTGCAAGCCACACGGAGGGCTACGTGGGTTTATCTCCTCTGAAATGATGGCAAACACCTGTGGGCTCCCAGCTGGCAGAAAGGTTTGTGCCGTTTGTGAAAGCTGAGCACAAGGGGGACAAAATCCCAAATAAGGGCCATCGTGGTACGCCATGAAAGTCAAAAGACAGTCGTCTTTACTGCTGCCCTCATCCCAACTTCAGTTTGTCACTACGATAGTCTTGGCATGCAAGAGAATATTTCTCCTCCACCCTCCCACTCTTGCTCCTGCTTGCTCAGTTTTCGGGGTCTTGCTGACAACACTAAGCTTGGTTAAGTAGTGTGACCCCACTATAAATCCCAGGTACAGCTCTGTTCTCAGCAAGACAGACCAAACAGCAGCTAAAACTCTGGCAACTCCCTGCAGCCTGCCTGCAGGAGGATTCCAACTTTTCCTGCCTTTGGTGGATCAAAATCAGTGGGAGGCAACTATCGTTATTTTTAGCAGAAAGCAGAGTGCAGGGACCATAAACTGTCTGGAAAGGTCTGAGATGTGGAAAATCTGAAATGATACAAAGGCTTGTTTTCAGTCCTCATTTATTATCATAAAGCAGCACAATCTGATTCTCTTCCTATCACTAAAGCTTTCTTACTGACCAGTCTGACACATTTCTGTTGGCACTTCTTACCACAGGTGTCCTTGATCCAATACTCTATTAGTTTGGATTTAATGTGATTTTTGAGCACTTTTGGACTGTTTGCCTTTAAAAGAAGCAAAAAAGGAGCAAAAACAGGAAAAAAAACCCCAACCTTTTAAATTTAGCTTCCTGTCCTAAGGTGATTAACTCTTTTCCATCTCATTCCCCCCAGTCACCCTGTGGTTTTACTATAGTCTTTGTATTACCACTCTGAGAATCAGTTTCTTATGATTTTGCTTTGGGGAAAACTATGCACCAGCTTTAAAGCTTCTACAGTAAGTTTTTATTTATGAGTCATTTGTACCAAAACCAGACACTTTTGGAACGGAATGCTGTCAAGTCAGGACATCTAAGGAAAACAAAACTAAAAAATTAACATTACATCTTTTAAAGTTCCTTGCAACGATCTGACAGCAGAAAAGCTCCTGCCTCTCCTGATATTTAGAATTTCGTATTTTGTCATATATTTGCCTAACTGTATTGAAGCAGCTGGATGTGATAATTTCTGTTTAGGTAGCATGTCTGTGCTTTTGCAACAGCTGAAGCATCATTATACTTGCTATTTAAAAAGGGTGATGCTAAGCAAATTTTTGGAGTAGTCACCCTTTGGCCACGCATACACATTGGCTGATGTGGGACAAAGGTTTTCTGAGCAGGAGCTCATACTTTGTGCTCTACCCATACCTACTGGAGACCTTAAAGAACATTTCTCATGTTGGTCTACGTTCCTCTCTCTCTTTCTGTCTTGACATGATGAGTGCATGATCAGAGTGAGCGATGTCAAAAGCCAAAAAGTTCAGACCTGTAACACAGTGTTACACTTTTTCCTGGGGGGTTTCTCTCCCATGGGAACAGATCATCTTCTCCATAGACAAGAAAAGGAATGAATGCAATATTCAGTAGAACTTTGTCCGTCAGAAATTACTTCTAACATGCAATGAAATCTATCCTTTTGCAAGCACGAGTCTTTTCACTGTAAGGATGCTGGGGAAGTTAATAAGCAGATGTTACAGATTTTACACTGTTGATGTTAGTAAAGACTAGAGAGACGTATGGCTCTTCAAACAGGCAAAAACATGCAACGTGATATTTGCATGTTTTAAATACAAGTCAAAGTATAGACTCTCTTGATCATTCAGTTCCTCTTTGGTAATAAAATGCTTCTGGATTAAGTATGAATTCATCTAAAAAGCTACATATGTAGAACAAATAGGATCCTCTCCACTCCTAATTTTTAATTTAAGACAGGTTTGGGATGAAAAAGAAAGCCAAAATATCTCACAGTATAACATAAAAAGAACAAATTACATCATATCTTCATTAAGGCAATCTTAGCAGCTTTACACGAATATTTCTGACTGACCTTAAAGATTTGTAATGTTCCAAAAGGAATGTGACAAAAAGCATTGTTTTAAAGTTTCATACAAATCAATTATACCTCCTTCCAAGTACTCTGAAGTCTTTCAAAACCAGAAAACTGAATAAAAAACATTCTTTCCAGATCTTTCCATGAAATCTTTCAAACATTCACTTTGTCAGATAAATTGAACTCACTTGCTGAACACAAAATCTCCACACAAACATAAACGAGGATTTTTGCACTTGTGGAATTGAAGTTGCTGCCCCCCGTAGAGCTCAAACGAATGATGCAGAGTCACACTGGATGTCGATGGCTTGTCTGTTTGTGTGTTTTGTTTTCAGGGAAATGTGGTTCCACCTAGTTAGGTAAAACCTGCTACTGTGTGGGATACACTCACCACTTTAGTGCTTTCTTATTTGCTCCTATCACTTTTTCCTCCTCAGGAATCCAAGTCACTAACCATGTTAGATGGAAAAATACAAGTTTACCAAAGGCTGCAACCGAGTTTTGCCTCTGAGGAAATGCAGTTCTAACTCATTTCCTCAAGTGCTTGCTTATATATTTGGCGATGGCCAAGATACACAGTTTATACCATTCAGGCATTCTCCAGACATTCAAAGCGGGATGCAATTTTCTTTAGTCTTAGATTTGCCCATTTTTCCACTTCGCCAGCCAAAAAAACGTGTTTAGAGGATGCGTTATAGGTGCCTGTGGCGACTGGGTATGTTTATCAGGGCATCTGTTGTCGCACCTTTTTACTGCTCTGTCAGAAAACTATTTCCTTTTATTACAATTGGAGTTTTCACTTTTCTTTCAAGAAACCCCTCCAATATTCAGAGAGCTGCTCAGTCTGTGCTATTAGTGCCAAAAAATAAAGTTTTACCAGACCTCTTCCCAACATCTAGTTTATATGCACCACTGCCTATTTTTTATTAGGTGTTATTTGGTATCTTTTCCACACTATCCCTCCCCACACAAGAAGAATGAGTCAACCCATTTCTCTTAGTCTCTGCTGCTTATACGTATTAAAATTTCAAGCCAAAACTGGGCTTTGCAACCGTCACACATTTTTTCCCATAAACCTGCAAGCTGTAAATCACCAGTTTTAAAGCTACCTGTGTGACCATGCAATCATGGTACCAGAGAACCAAAACCTGGACACCTCCCTCTTGGAAAATTAAACATTTTTCAAAAATACTTACTTTTCTGTGTTCTGATCAGAAAAGTTGGGGTTTTTTTTTTCCTTCCTTCCTTCCTTCCTTTCCTTCCTTTCCTTC
>VZTO01011524.1:3011-33616 GCA_013400615.1 Syrrhaptes paradoxus | reverse complement strand
TCCTCCCTTCCTCCCTTCCTTCCTTCCTTCCTTCCTTCCTTCCTTCCTTCCTTCCTTCCTTCCTTCCTTCCTTCCCTTCCTTCCTTCCTTCCTTCCTTCCTTCCTTCCTTCCTTCCTTCCTTCCTCCCCAGGCACCACAGACCATTTACCAAGAGCATTACAAGTGGCTTCCTGAGAGTAATGATCCAGGAGAAGAGGAAAGGGACAGCAGCCTTGCAATGTTTTTTGTTTACAAATCCTAACCAAGAGGTTTCTGCTTCCTCTCATGCAAATTTACAAAACTGTTTTCATAACAACAACCAAGCCACAAAATTATTCAGCTACCTCTTCTCCAACATTACTATGAACTAATTCAGACATTGCATGGCCTGGTGTGTTGAGGTTTGGGTAGGTTGAGGTTTTTTTTGTTTGTTTTCACTTGTGTTTTGTTAAAGAATGATTTTTGTAAGGCTGACCTAATGTATTTGTGATTTCCCTCTGGGACTCATGAATGGAAGTGCCAGGGAGGAGAAAAGCTTTTATGTGGCTTTCCCTTCCCCATTTCTTCTTTGCTGATCTAGAACTATCTGATCTTGGCTTGTGCCTAAGGTCAAACAGACCAGAACTCTAGCTGTGGTGTAATGGTTTCAGTGATTTTACAGAAGAAGGTTTCATCACAATATTCCCCCCTTCTTCCCAAATCTTGAGTAACAAAAACCATAAACCAAAGAAAAAAACACTTCAGAGCAAGGTGAGGAGAAGTCAGGAAATGGTTTGTGATGGTAGGCATTAGGGGAACTTAACTGGAATTAGGGACAGTAATGTGTATTACTATCACTCCATGACTTAATGAACTTCAACAAGAAGCCTGAATATTTTTAAAGGCCTTTGGGACATCAGAAAAAAAGTATTTATGATCTCTGAAAACACCAGTGATGTTTTACTGTGTTTTTTCCATCAAATTACCAGCTGCTATGGTTAAAAAAAAAATCCTGTCATCATCTATTTCATGAATTCTTTGGTTTCTCAGAAAAAGACCAAAATCTTATATAGGTCACTAAGATTGTGTAGAATGTATAGAGTGTAAATGCTGTCATAAAACCAAGCAAAATCATTCTGCTGTAAACAACATATGGTTACCATTTGTTTACGATTTAGTCCAGCTATCAAAACAAGCTAAACATTTTGATAAATGGTTCCCAGTCCTTTTGTAAAGAACACAGGTTAGGGGAGGTATATCCAGCATCTGCTCTTCCAGTGTCAGCAGCACTGCTCAGCCTCCACCTCCTCCTGCCTGGGGTGCAAGCTGCTGGGGTGCAAGCTACTGGGGTGCAAGCTGCTGGGGTGCAAGCTACCGGGATGCAAGCTGCTGGGGTGCAAGCTACCGGGGTGCTCTGGGCTTGGTCAAGCTGCACAAGTAAATTGGATGTGCTGCCCACTGCTCTTTCCACTGATGAGCTGATTCCACTGAAGCCATTCTAATATTTTAAAAGAAGAGAAAGAAATGCACTTAATTCCCTCTTCAGTTCATTTAATTCCTTCTGAAAGAAAGGATTTATGAAGAAGAGTGGGATTTGGGGTTGACCACACAGCATTTTCTTAGTACACAAATTACTTAAGATCAGCAATTGTGATTCGTCCGGAGGATAAACACAGAAATATTTTGCACTAAAGAGCTGTTGGAAGTGATGTGCAGAGGGGGAATGTCTGGTTGCCTGTGGAGGCTGAAGGGAGGCTTGCTTCAAAGCCAGGTTTCAAATATCATCTGTTTTCACTCTAACACCATGTAACAAAACAAGCCACAGCAAAATTTTCATTTAAGTGGGAGAGAATTTAATTGTTTTGCTTTTTTTTTCATTGTCATCTCTCCTCTAATTCAAAAAGATGTTTGAAGGAATTTTGTTTGCTTGAGTCTTGGACATAAATAAAGAACGTGCATTGCTAAGGAACAAAGGAAGTGTTGCACAATGGAACTGAAAATGTAAACATGTTGGGAAGTTACGGGTGTTTATGTGAGAACGTGTACGTGTGAATGTATTTTTTGTGAAGTGGAAGAGTTTATATAATAAAAACTTTCAAAATCTAAGGATAAAGACTCTGTCCATAATCAAGTTAATCATCAACAATTTTTTTTTTTTTTTCTCCCCAGTTCACTGTGTTTTCATATGTAGGCCAGAGAAAAAGAGATCAAGCAAAAACTGTTAAGTGAAGACTGGCACTAAAGTGGATCTGCTATGCAAACCTGAAAGCAGAAAGGCTGTCTCTCTTCTAGCTGAGTATGAAGTGCATCTGTTATTGGAGAAAGGGCACAAGCTGCATCCGTGGCCATTTTTTTGCAACTGACGGATACAAAACCTGGAAGAGGTGAGCAAATTAACTGCTGATCATAAGTTTCTCTCTTATGACAGGGTGACACTCTTGGCAGGTGATTCCTGTGTGATAAGGAGTCTCACACAATAAGGATGAATACTAAAAACCAGCCAAAGTATGGCACTCAAAGTTGCATGACCATGCGATATTAATTGTGCCTATGGCTTGTTTGTGTGCTCTGTGTGAATAAAATGGTAGTTAAGACGTCCAAAAGAGACATACTAAAAGATAACAGCCCCAAACCCCACTATAACTTCTTTTACAAAAGCAAAAAGGAATCTCTCTTGGGAGGGTGAAGCTCACGGCTCCTGAAGCCAGGTTGTCCCATTGCCTATAGCCTGGCACACCCCACCACTGACAGCGCATCCGTGGCTTATCCCACTGCCCTAGTGAACGTGTCTGACCAAAGAATCCAGTGTCAAACACTTGCACAGGGTCAAGCCATTCAGTCCACCAGGAGAGGTGAGATTAGCACCATGGAGCAGACAGCCGGGGCCTGTCGATGGGCAGCTGGACTGGGTGCCACTGGTGGCTGAGGATCATTGTCACACCTGGAAACCTTGTGGAGGGCGATAGCATGTAATGGAACAAACAGATAGATGCCCAGGAGAGGCAGGTCCTGGAAAAAACAGCTAGTGCAGCATGTGCTGATATGTATGATGATATAGACACGATAACTGAAATGGAAAAAAAAGCATCCAGAACAGGAGAAGGACAAGTTTGGTTATGCAACCTACTCTGTTTATACAGCAAAAAGAAAGTTTGTACTCCCACCTGATTTTCTGAGGACTGTCTTACACAACACTAGCACAGCGTGCTCCACTTGTGAGCACAATATAAATAATTCCCAGAGAGAACTGTCCTATTGTTCCTGTCCTCTCTGACAAAGCTTCAGTTGCCACAAAAGCATGGCAACTCTCTTCATCCAAGCTGGTCACATTTTGAAATGTTTTCTGGTAACTGTATACTTACAGCAAGAAGTTCAGGGAAATGAACAGAATTGGATTTCCTAGGGAGCTGGAGCACGTGCCTGGCTGGCTTTGGTTTCTAAGATGCAAGTTCTACACGTACCTTTCCTAGAGCAGAGACACCGACCATGGCCTTACGCTCATAAAAATCTGTTGTAGGCAATGGAAACCCTGCTGAAGTGAACCGCAGATTCTAGCTGCTGAGCAGACCAGTTGCCACTGGTTATAACCTCACTGTGTACCGGTGTTGTGCTGTTCTGATGATTGACCCAATGCCCAAACAAAAAAAAAAAATCCAGGAGATAACCCTGGAATTGACTCGGGGCTGTAACTGGAGAGGTTTGAAGGCTTCTGGCTGAAGAGAGGGAAAAGCAGACATGGGTACTTTATAACAGCTTTCTGTGATCACCTGGGGTCTAAGAAGGTCTCAGGCTTCAGGCAGGGATGCAGCCTTTCTTCAGCTCTAATTACCCAACCAAAGCCACAGCGACCCCGATCTTTGAGATGGCTTCCTCCTTACCCCACCAAAATGTCACTTACAAGAGCCACCAGGTTCTGAAAGGTGAGGGAAACGAAGGACAGACACGTCTGCAGTGTGATGGTGTTTTCACAGTACATCAGGCTGAAACACTTTCTGCAATTAAAATATTATGCAAAAGCTATCATAGAGTCATCCTAAAAAATGGAAGAGCTCAAAAGAGAGACTTGTGTGGTTTTAAACTATGGTAACAGGTCAACTCAACAATGTTTGAAGAGCAAGGATGCCAGGAGGCTGGAAGAACAATAACAAAGCCTGACGTTTGCAATAGCAGGGGAGGCAGACACCAAAGCCAAGTCGGAGGCAAAAAAAGTTACAGTAAGAAAAATACTAATAATGACCCCTGCCCACGATATTTTCACTGTATTTGGCTGCTTTGAAATTGTCTTCTTGATCTATGCTTTTGTGCAGGTCGACATCAGTTCCCTAAACCACAGCGGACACGCGGTAAGAGCTTTATGAACCATTTTCCACCTAATCCATTATTACAAACACACTGGCTGCCGCCCATTTCACCCTTTGCTTTTGACGATGCCAGGCACCACTCTGGGCAAACAAGACAATGTTGTTCAAGGTTTCTTGGAAAAAAAATCTCCTTTTTTATTTTTTGGCAGTTCCGTAAAAGCACTATAGTGAGGAAAAAGAAAATGATGAAACAAACAAGAAAAAGACACTCCTCATTTCTTCTCTTCATCCCCCTCCTTACTTCTACCCTAAAAGCAGGTGAACTGGATGCAGATCAAAGGGTCATCTCTGCATCCAAAAGCATTTGTTTTCATAGAACTGTTGGGAAGGGGTATAGAGAAATCAACCCTGAAAGACATTCGCTGTGCACAGTTTAGCTCTCCCTGGGGAAGGGTTCCCCATGCCCCTGAAAAAGAGTGTAAACCGTGTTACAAGAAATCACACAAGGACTAAGGGATCTGATGGGAGCATGGAGTCAGCGGAACACTAGAAATCATCCGATAATCACCATTCTTTGGAAAGTTATCCTCTAAAATGGCCTTACAAGTTTTTTCCACTGTTCAGTTCTTCACACCAGGGTAATTCAAGTGCACTCAAGTTCTCACCACTACAAGTGACATCAAATTAAACAGTTGATAGTAATCACCTATAAAAAGAACTACTCATATAAATATAAAAAATTCCTCCCAGATCTCTTTTTTTCTGACCTGACCTTTTCAGCACTCAGATGTGCGCTCTTTCCAGTAACAGACTGGTCCCATGCCTAGCATCCACTTTAACTTCTGATTTCAGACCAGGACAGAAGGCGATAATGAAGCACAAAAGAGATTTCTAGTGTACAGGGAACAGCGTGTCCTCAGAGCAGACAGCTTTCAAGCACAAGCTCATATACAAGAGTTTGATAAGCAAAAAGTACATTTTGTAAATCAGAGAACATTACTATTTACCATTTCATTCCTTCAAGCAGAGGATACCAGTTCTGACATCTGATACAAAAAAAAAAAATCAACTGTCTGCAAAGTGAATGTTTGTTCAGAATTTTCCTCTCAACCCATTTACCTGAAAATGGGAAATACTCTGAATGAGAAAACAATCCACTTGTTTAAGGTCAAGACACCGACTTAAACAACCTTTGTAAAAAAACCCCACATGAAACTAAGTGTTCCATGCTACGTCTGTCCTCACTCTATGACCTGCATTTTAATTTATAGCCACTTAAACTTGTTTCCTCAAAATGCTGTAAGTATGTGGAGACACATCCTATGCAAAGCTTGGTGTTGTCTCTCTCTGTATGGCACAGGGTATGTTATTTTAATTTTCTGCTTAGTTTCCCTCATAACGAACTTCCCTTAAATCAATATTGTATTAGCGAAGTCAGACAGTAAAAAACAATCCAGAGTTTCCTAAATTAATTCAAATGTTTTTTGGAAGCCCTAACAAACCTGTAATTTAGCACTGAACATCCCTCTCTGCTCACAGCTGGAGTAAAATTCTGGTGGCAGGAAAAGGGACTGCCGGAGCACTGCCTTCTGTTAAAATCTTGATTTTTACCAGAGACAGAACTGCAAGACTAGGACAGCCACAGGCCTGAGCTAACGTGGCAGCTCTGCTCTGATCTGTAAAGCGGTCTGAACGGAGACACCACCACGGGAAGCATCAGGAGAAGAATGCTTTGGGCATTTGACCTGCAGTTGTCTCAGCAAACAGGTTGCCAAATTTTCTGAAGAGTAAGAAAACACGTGTTCCGTTTTGCAGACAAATCTTTTGTCATGCTGTACCACTGTATCAGCTTTTCAGAGATACGATGGGATTCCCAGAAAGCTTAAGACTGTGATGAGCTTCAGTTTATTGCTGCAAAATGGAAAGCAAAACTGACCCGATCACACGCAGCTCGAAGTGCTGACCTTAGTGATATTCTCTTTTTCCAAGTACAGGCTATAGCTTCTTCCGACTTCTTTTCAGGGTGTCAAACTATACACGTAATCACTGGTGTAAATAACACATGTTGGAAAGAAAAGCAAGAGAGAGGAAGAGACCCAGCTTGGAAAAAGAACCATCAATTTTCTTCTCAAATGTAGCTGAACAGGAGAGTTGAGAAGGAACAGAGCAATGACTACGAGTGCTAAAGCAGGACTTCAGCATACAGTTATTATCATGTCCAGATGTTGGTTTTGCCTTTGACAGTTATTTGAGGTTTCCCTTACATAAATACAGACATGCATCTAGTCTTAAGGCACCTACCTGCATTTAAAATCCCTGTCATTGTCATGTCTTGAGGTGACTGACTTTTACACATGCTGCCCCCCGCTTCACCTGCAAAATGAGGAAGACGGTGATGGGGTAAAAAAAAAGTTTGCATAAACACTGAGTACATCATTTAGTAACAGTACACAATTAGTACATAATTACTATTAACAGATGCATTCAACAGTTATTCCAGGAACAAGCTGAAGTAGTTCTTATGTCTATAAATTGTAATATTGCCTCAGATGATGATTTTAAATCCAGGTAACATTTGGGTATATTAGAGGTGTATGACTGACACATCTTAACATATACTGCATCTTTTAGACGTTCATTGTTATCGGAAGCTTTTTAAAAATAAAAGTCACTTTAAAATGGACTTCTTGCCTTGAAAGTACTATGTATAGCTGATTAGTATGCAGCCAAGTTGAAATACTCCCTCCATCTTCTGTTCCAAAACAGATGGCAAATAATGAGCAAGTTGGAATAGTCCCTGCTCATAGTATTCAACTTGTGGTTAAGGACTTTCCAGCTTTCTGGGTTAGCATCATCTCACTAGGAAACTGCTGTAGATCAAGGAGGACCAGCACAGCTGACATAATTCAGTCTCAAACCAACCTTCCCATACTCAACAGCTTCTTTTGTCAGCATGTGTCCTCAACTGAAACATCTCAGATTGAATTTGGCTCCAACCCCGGTATGGGGATGTGTTTAGCAGACGAGACCGGTAGGAACAGAGGAGCTTCGTGTGGCCAGAGGTTCTGGAGGCAGGGGAAGCACGGTGGCTGCTGATACACTGAAGGTAAGCAGGGAAGGTTTTATCCTTTCCTCCCTGGTTTCTCACAGTTCAGACAATTGGATTTTTGCTGTGCAGGGCACCACCACTGAAGTGCGAGAGGAGACAAAGCGGCGAGATTTTTCTCAATGTTTCTGCAAGCCTACCAAGATTGCACTCTTCCAAAGCAGCGACCCTGAAAAAAACCCCCGTCTTAAGCAATTAAATTCAGCACGCCTACTAATGAAATTGTTCTTGATATGTTCTTGATATGTTCTGAAATTGATATGTGCAAATACCAATTAATTATCTCTCATTATAACACATGACAGTAGGCTAGAGGCTTTCTTTTCAATGTCACATAAAAACACATCTGTAGTGGTGTAAAAGACAACCGGTTTTCGTTTCTTCAGACTAAAATTACTCTACACGAAAAGCTTCTCCGCAATGATAAAACAATGGAAGCCATAACTCCTCAAATGTGTTTTGGTAACCTTGTTTATTTCTTTAAAAAAATAATTAACTACTACGTCTCAAGTCAACTCTTTAAGTTGTGCTACTTCCTTACACAGGTTAATACCAGTTGAAGAGTATTGAACATCCAGTTCTCATCCATTTCAGTCTTCCTTGTATTTTTTTGTCAGAACAGCATCTGTGGAATGTTCAGCCCCCCTGAACCATGCTAACATGGTTTAGGTCAAACCTCAATCCGCTGTTTCCAAAACTCTTCAGCTAGCAGACTGATGCAAGTTCAGCATAATCAGTTTTGGAGAAACACATATTAGGGAGACTCCAGAAGAATTTTCATCATATTTATAACAACATACAGGAATAAAATAGAACCACAACTTTGGTTTACAAAACATAGCTTTAATTATATAGATTGCTTCAATGAGTTTTCAAATATAGATTTCAAAAAGTCAAATGTGTTTTAATATATGCTTTCTGAAATAACATTATAACATTTACTTTTGAAATACTTCTTGATAATGTTAAAATTTGTCCAGTTTTACCACATATTAACATGAACATTTTTGCTTAAGTGTTCAATAATTAGCTCATCATTGAAATGCCATCTCTAGACATTTGCTGCCGCATATATGCTTTCATAGGTTCTGAAGAGCTGAAAGATGTCTGCTAGACTCGTGGGAGCCATGCTTAAGTTACAAAAAAAAAAATCAGCTAACCTACTGAAGTGGTATAAATAACTAAGAGATTATAATGGCTCAGTCATAAAAGCTAACAAATTTATATACTTCAGAGCTTCAGTTTTAGTCTTTTCTCAGTCTCAGGAAGAATGTGAAATACCATAAACTGAATGTCTGCCTGGACCAGAGCATTCTGCTATAATCACAATAATCTGGGGAATTCAAATAGGTTGTGAAAAATTTCATGTGGAACAAATTATACTAAAGAAGGTTCTTTAATTAAATGTAATTTTTGACTCATGTAAGTACTTTGGAGGGAAGTCTTCAGGGCTAGTCAGGCTCCAAGTGTATTTCTTCATATTGTTCCCCACTGCACACCTCAAAACATAGCAAGGTAGCTCTATCATTATACAAACTGAATTTTGGCTTCTTTGCTGAAATTATCAACAAGGGCACCGATTTGGAGGTGATTTCTTATCTACACAAACTGCTCAGCCACAGTTCCTTTTGAATAAGCCCAGCAGCACTCACAAACTGGTTCCTACTGACCCAGTGAACAGGTAGTGATAACCTGGTATGCCATTCATAATCTTCCAGCCACTTGCTTCTTTCACAGTTTCATTTTCAAACCAACCTTGCAATGTTTGAACCTGTTTTCACATTGGGTTTCAACATATTTTTAGCTTGTGTTTTAGTTTCTCTAAAACCAGAGTATCACTCATCTGTAATCACCACAAGACAGCTGACTTCTGTGGAATTCTTGTTGCATCATTTCAGAATATGGTATATTAGAAAAATATACAGTTCAACAGCTTACAATTAAACATTTTCATTTTGAAAAGTTACTTTACCTGTACATTATAGGATAAAAAAGAAGGCAACTCAGGCTAAAAGTGTTACATAGAAAATCAAATAATGAACAGAATGCAGTCTTAGAGAGAGGTGTAGAGCCACGGAATTTTTAGTTTTACAAAATAATTTCAGAAGAATCAGATAGGAATCTGAAATGACGCACCATAAAAATGGCAAGGGTCTCACAATTAATATTTATGGTGGAAAAGTTCAGGCTGAAACACACTGCTTGTTCAAACTTTCTGGGAGAGAGCATGGAGGATCTTAGTTCTTGAACACGCTGTCAGATAAATCACATCACCCATGCAACCCACACCAAACCACTGTCTGTTTCCAAACACGTGAGCAGTGAACAGAGGTTTCCAAAGGCTGAAGTCAGTCTCTCTAGTCACTAAATGAAGACTCACTATCAGAACTGTCTTCTGCTTTCCCATCATCTCCCCACGCAGGCACAGGGGCATCTGGGGTCCTGCAGGCAACAAAAATATTCTATGCTGTAAATCCTAGAAGGCAGCTGAGAACACAAGCAAGTTCGCACGTTATGCTAATGTCCTTTTACTACAATTGCATGCACTTTATATCCACAACACTGAACATATGAACTGCTGCTGTTTACAAACTCACACCTTATTGGCATTGCTTCACTTCAACTGAGAGATAAACACTAGAAACTGTAACTCGCTGCACATCAAAACTCTGTAGATATCAGTTCGAAAGCACACCTTTTAGGTTATTGGAAATAATGGCAGATTACTAAGAAGTGGCAAACACTTGTAGAAAGAGTTGAAAGCAGACAATACTGATTAATTCAATTTTTTTCAGTCTTCAGAGGTACTAGGGCTGAAAGGAACATGCTGTACACCATTAAGCAGTGTAAATAGTACA
The DNA here is from genome assembly GCA_013400615.1 of Syrrhaptes paradoxus. Taxonomy (NCBI): domain Eukaryota; kingdom Metazoa; phylum Chordata; class Aves; order Pterocliformes; family Pteroclidae; genus Syrrhaptes; species Syrrhaptes paradoxus. Next base: position 23,392 of record VZTO01011524.1, on the reverse strand, counting down.
TGAAAAAAAAAAAGACAGGAAATGAACAATATTGTATCCAACTAAAACTGCAGGGGTAATTTAGAGAAGCAAAAAAGAATTACTCAGAGTGGAATTTGGCTAGAACACTGGGTTAAATCTGACATGCAAGAGCAGCCATGGGATTTTTACTGACTATTAATGATCAGATCTCTTGTATTTAGCTTTGAAGATAACATTTAAGATGGATCTTAACATTGTGTCAAAACATTTGCTCAGGGAATCTACTGGGAATGAAGGGGAGAGAAGCAAGCCATCCAAAGACTAACACTACTGACTGCAGACGCTGGCTCTCCCTCCAGTCTCTCTCCTAAGTGTGTAATGGGTTTGACAACACAAGCAAGACTGATCCTGGTAAATTCTGAAACCAAAGCAGAAAATATACTTAGGGAAGAATGATCTTCACAGAAACTAGATTCCTGTATGATAGTTAACTGCTCTCTTTGACAAAAGATTACATTTTAAACTAAGCTGACAATTGTGTTATTCATCCCATTGTTCTTTATCTTGGGGCTGCCCCTGGGTGTCATACCATAGAATTTATTTTCCAACTTGAGTTCTGTTAATTATAATTTCTCTGTTGGAAATCCCTAAGATACCTTTAAAGCGTTTCTAAACATTTTGGGTGCAAAAATGAGAAGCACACTAAAGAACTTTAAAAGAGCCTTCTCCCTGCACACCTCCAAAATAAATTAAGAAATCGTCGTACGCTTTCTCATGCAAATACCACTTCACAATATTATTCCTTGTTGCCATGGTAATGACAAAACAGAAAAGCTGTGCAAAGACATGTGATCTGGAGAGACCAGTGCAAAAACTCTCCTCTCGTAAGGAGGAAGATGGCAATGAATTCCTTTAGTTCATGAGGGCAGGACAAACTCTCCTGGAACTGTAGACAGGAAAGAGAGGAAGGATCAGAAACAAAAGTTCAAAACGTAAGTTGGGAGCTTGATACAATAGTCAGTTTTCACTCTGTACAAAGTTGAGAAAGGAGCGATAAAAGAAGTAAAACAGCCAAAGGAAGAGAGTATAAAAAACTCCATCTTATTAGAATTAGCATCTCTGCAGCCACAGAAAAAAGACTCTCAATCACTGGCAAGCAGCTGGGAGAGTCTGGAGTAAGCAACCGAGCATACAGCACTGTGTACATTTCCCCAGTTTTCACTGGGACTAAGTGAGCAGGCCTAAGGAACCTGAAGACCCATGAAATGTGGTGTGAATGGCAAGATACATATAAAAAAAGTATATTACATTGAGACAAGAAAGCAAAAAAATTAAAAGAAAGGTCACCCCGACTCCTTAAAATATAATGCATTATGCACCTTGACAAATAATTAGCTTTCTTTAACCAGGCGGATTTGCTATACAGTTTTCAAACCAATAACATTTTCTAGAAAATCTGCCTAAGCATTACTGTTGCACAGAATCTTTGCAGGTGGACTTTGAGACCAAACCCCAAACACATTCCGTGAGCCTCAATCCACAGTAATAACATTTCTGTCTGACCCCAAAAGAGATAATTCAAAAGAAGGCATTTTTAAAAAAAAGTTTCTGAAATTTTAACCTATTATCTTATTTTTACCTACTATAAAAACCCATACAAACTTGAAGAAATAGCAGCATTTCCAGAATGGTATGAACCAGAAATGCAGAGTAAGAAATACAACACATTTAACACACATAGAGTAAAACCATGTTTGATAACCTTGTCTCAGACTTGCACAGGTTCTTACTTGTGTTCTTTTTTTTATTTCTCATTCTATCAGTAAAAACATCAAACGAGGAATCACTACTTTAGGCTTATTTAGACACCAGGAAGTAGCTGGGAGATAAAGCGACTCAACATACAATGACACTTCAGTTCTTCTAAATTTTTATTTATTTATATTAAACAAGTTGCTGGTTTCAGAAGCCTTTCCAAAATGTCAAAAGACTTCATGGGAAAGAAGCGGACTTTCTAATATGTTAATGGTTTCTGAAGAGGATGCAAAAGTGTTTCAGACAGTTTAGTGGCTATAATGTAAAAAAGCTAATATTTTCATCAGTTTAACAAATTCTGTGACATAGTACAGTAAAACTAAATTACAAATGTCAAATGTAAAATAAGACTCAAATTCATGCTTTGAAAATGAGTATCTATTCTTAGTAGTTTTCGTATCAGATGAGCTCAATCAACAGTCACAGTTTTGAACTGCTGACTTCAATTTACACTGTCAATGCTGAAGTCAAGTTGTACACTGCATCTGTTGAGGGATTCTGGAAACAACTGTGCTGTTCCTCATGCATCCAGCAAAATAAAATAGAGTTTGTTCTTATTACTCTACAATGATGACATTTTGTTATTGAAGTGTTGGAAGAAGATATCTGGGAAAAACCTCATACTCTAAACAGTACAGTGAAAGTTGCAACTGGCGTATTATTTGACTCCTCACCGCTAAATGCACATTGTCAAATGTCACCTTTTCATTGCTAGATCCTTTTCCTTGAAATGCACCACCTCTGCTTGGGTTGGAAGAGTCCTTCCATTTCCTCTCACGTCTGTATGATAAAGTCCTCCAAATGTCTGTTTGGGAGGGTGCAGTACCTACCCGTTCATATTCTAGTCTCCATATTTCCAGGGCCTTGCCTTGGACTAGACAATACTGAAAAGACAGCTCATACTTGAGATAGCATTCCTCCTCCTTTGGTACCGATGGCCCTCTTCAGACCTACAAAACGCTAACAATCCCTTTCATGGAAGACTTCAAAACCTGTTTTAATGCTGCATACTTTTCTAAGCACACTTATTTCCAAGTTTTTTAAACACATGTTTGAATTCCAGCCCTACTGAAAGCTACAAATTACTTACTCAAGAAGATCTGGATTTAGCCCTTCAGAAATCATTTTGTTTCGGATTGCCATTACAGGAACACCCTGTGTAGGAGGAGGAAGAATAATATGAAACTACTGGACACAAACAGGTGAACTGAATTCCACAGATTCTGTTAGGCTACTCTTTCATATAAGTTTATGCATGGCACTTGTTGAACAAGAGCACGGAATGGCAATCTCAGTTGCTGTCAGTATGAAGCTAGAAGCGAGAAATTATTGTGCTTTTAATCCTTCTTATATTTATGGCAAAACATCTAGAGAAAATTGCAGAGATAAGCAAGGATGGACAGATACATTTGCAACTCATGCAGACAGCACAAGGAACCTGAAGTTACGTGTATGGATGACAATGTGAAGAAAGCACAAAGTAGCACAACAGCAGAGAAGAGTCGTGCTAGAAAGATAGAAGACTTGGACATGCTGAAGGTATAGCCAAGAAGGCAGGAAAACCAGGAAAGTGCATCTGTTACAGCTCCAGAAGGATACCTTAAAGCAGAGCTAAAAATTGGAAGAGTCTTAAAAAACATGCAAAAAAAGGCAAACGGGACATGAGAACAGAAGCACAATTTAAAAGTGATTCCTCTGAATAAAGGTGCTTGTACAGTCAGGCTTGAATTTTCTATGACTTGTGGACAGATTTTAGCCAACTATGTATGTGTTAAAAAAAATTCCTTCCTTTCACTGCAAGTCCTTCCACAGATTTTCCCAATTTCTGATTTCCAACAGACAATCCCACTGGTAGTCTTCAGAAGAGGTCCCACAACCTAAATGAAAAGTAGTGTAGGAATCTTTTGGCACAGGACAAATCTCTGTTGTCCAAAGTAAGTAAAATTGTGATAAAATAAAGGGCAGCTATGACTAATGTTCCAGAGGAGCATGTGGTACTGGTGACAGCTGCAGTAGCTGACCTGGCAAAGTGAGAACTAAGCTAGCTCTCTGAATGTGTTTTCCTCGAGCAGCTTCACAGTAAGGATCTCAATCAAGACTTTTGCTTGAAGATTCTGGAGTAGCACACAGACAGGTACATAGTTTTAGCAATCTATGAGGCATGTTGCCAAAAATGCAACACAAATAGTTGTGAGGTATTAGCTTGTAATAAAGAATTACTCAGTAATTCACAAGTAACGCACATTACAAAGGGGAAAGCATTTGAGTATTTCATGACAGTTTAAAATATTCACTTATTCTAGTATTCACACACCTCGGATTGTGTGTCTCTAGACTGTCTCATACTATCTGCTGCTTTTTTCCCCCCCCCTCACTTTTCTGCTCTTAGGGTTCCTTTTCCCAGCTCAGAAGTCACTGATGAAGTGTTTATGCATCAATTCAAACCAAGTGAAAACCAGATCGAGTCAGATCAGGCAAAGCAGAATTCGTATGTGCTCTCAATGAAAGGGAGCTTGGTATATGAACTCCAGAGGCTCCAGCCCTCTGATCATTTTCATGGCCCTCCTCTGGACTCTCTCCAACAGGTCCAGGTCTTTCCTGTGCTGAGGACTCCAGAGCTGGATGCAGTACTGCAGGTGGGGTCTCATGAGAGCAGAGCAGAGGGGGAGAATCACCTCCCTTGACCTGCTGGTCACCCTTCTCTTGATGCAGCCCAGCACACGGTTGGTTTCTGGGCTGCAAGCGCACACTGCCGGCTCATTTTAGGCTTCTGACCAACCAGAGAAGCCACAATGGAAGTGTCAATCTTGTTGCAAAAGAGCTTTTGGTTCTCCATAGTGCAGAAGGAGGTCACATACCATCAGTCCTGGCAGCTCCTGAACATCAGTGCACTCAACATGTTTGGCTTTTCTTTCAGTCCTTTAAAGCAAGGCTCAATCGATATCAGGCCAGTCAGGATCTTGGCACCTATGCAGTCATGTTGGGTGTTTAGAACCAACTAAGAGTATCTGTACTTTAAACATGAAGTTAATTTGAAATCGACAACTCTCACACTGCCAATAGAAGCGTTCTGAACATTTATTGTAGCACACATGATACTGCTTTTGTAAGGTTTGCTTACATATTATTGTGTATTTTTAAAAAGAATTTAGTGTGCTCAACTGCACTCCATCAAAATGAGTTTGTTACTATTTCACAGAACAGCTACCTTTAGTGTAAAAGAAATCTCTCTTCCCAGTGCTATTTCTTAAATAGTACAAATAACGTGAGCAATAAACAAATGATCAGTTCAAACAAATCTTCAGCTAGAAACTTAATTTGGGCAAATAAATGACACTGACTGAAATACTTGACTGGATGAGAAGACAAGTTTGGCAAATACAGAAACACACATTAATTTGCAGTATGTTAGTTTGACTTTCCTACCACACTGTTTACAACTGGCAGAGGAGTCACCAGGAACTGCCAGTACAAAGAATAAATGCGGAAAGTGAGATCTCACTCCTCTAGCAGTTATAAAAAAAAAAAAAAAGTCAAAAGTAATTAGACCATCCAGCACTTTCACATCCACTTGGAAGTCTGGCATTAAATCAATACACTACTCTCTGCTCCTATCCCATTGCTAGGTTTTCCAAACGGTTTGTAAAAAGCTACCCATGAAGTTCCAATTTGTGACTCAAATGAAAAATAAGGTCTGGAACACCATCCAAAGCATCAAGCACACCAATTGTAATAATTGCTCTGAAGAGCGAGTGAAACCATAGTTTTAACATAAGCAACATTTTACTAATACTATGGCATAGTCACATTTTCCAGAATTATAACATATATTTCAGAGGAAATTTTCCACTGACAGCTTGAAAATAAAGACAGAGTTTTCTTCTTTGTTTCCAATCTCATTTTTAATTCTCTGGCTGTAAAAAAAAAAAGCTCTTAAAAACCGTCACCAAGAGTCTCCCATTCACATTTTCACCCCTTCATTAGTTTTCACTCATGTAAATGTTGAGATTACATTCATATATTTTCTATTTAGCTGTAGAACAGCCCAGAGATAAAGAGAGAATATAAAACCTGCATCATGAGTAACAGGAAACTGAAGTGGAACCAAGTAGTGAAGCAATTCTTGTATCTCTATTTTGAACCCTTCAGAAATCCCAAATATTCCTGCTCTGGACTACAATGGCAAAGCTGCATTTTGTACCCTACAGCAAAACCAAACTGTGATCATGTCTGTGTGTATGGAACGACACCAATTCTGACAAAATAACTACACTTGCAGTGGCATCTTCTGTTACTCCAACTAGTATCACTCTGCATTTACACATCTTCACACCTTCAGTTCACAGGTATATTGGCAGAATTTTGTAGAAAGGTCTTGCCTGAAGCTGTCTGGAGGAATACTTTACATCAACTCACTTATTAGAGAGGACATGGTAGAAATACTGTGATATTATCCTAGCTTAAAGATTACTGATGCAATATGTCTTCAGAGATTTAATGTTCACCTAGAGCTGTGTGTGACTTTCCACCTAAAAGAATGACAAGAGAACTGACTTACCACTTGTACCATTTTGAGATATCTGGCATATCTTGGATCCTTGGCCACAGTTATGACATTTTCTGTTACTACCTCTGCCTTCTGTAACCCTTCTTCATGTATATTGTTCTGCTGTATGCAAAGAACATAACACTTTAACGGTTAGGTACGCAGACCACAAGTATGGAGAAATTTCAATACATAAAATCTGTAATTTAAAGGTAAAGAGCAGAGAGAGTCCTGAAACCGCAATCCCAGAACAGAGATAAAAGCCCGAGTGTCTGAGAGACTGAGATGACGCCGAGAGAAGGAGCAACCCAGAGGGAGACAACCTAGGCAAGAGAGAGAACTTCTGGACAGTCTCATCTACCTACTGAGCATGACGTGCACAATATGGAATATACCACTGGCCAAACTGGGGCTCGGTCCTACACCTAAGATTGACTGCAAGAGTAGCAATTGGGGCTGTGCTCCCTCCCAACTTCTCCTGCACCTGTGCAGACACTGGCACACCAGAGAGGCTGAAAAGACCTTGACTGTCCCAGCAGCAACTCTAAACATCAGTGTGCTGTCAGCTGCCTTCTCAGCAACAAATCCAAAACATGGCCTCTTACTAGCTACTATGAAGAAAGTTAACTCCGTCCCAGTCACAACTAGGACAGCTAGAAACTCCAATTTGAGCTGAATGCTCACATTCTAAAAGGAGAAAAGAGTTGGAAATGTGTGGTTCAAACTGTTAATTTAATTCATGACCTTCCCAGTCCCTTGATGTTATTCACGTTCATAATTTAGTGTAATTGAAGAAGATGGAGGCATTTACCATTAGATTTGAGTTAGTTCTAATTATTTAAGCCAAATATTCAAGAAAGGGTATATCCTTTTTTGTTTGAAGTCACTCATTAAAACAGTTTCATTAGTGAAAAATGTAGTTATAGATCTTTATAGTCAATTGCTCTCTTCCAATGCACCTGCTTCTTCCGTTTCTTTAAAATGAGACTAGAAACCTGACACGGAAAGCTATATTCCTTCAATGGATAAGTTATGCTTCATTACTTACGCCAGACTGAGGTGATACAGCTGTCTGTCGATCTGTAGTAGCTTGTGCCACAGGACCATTTGTAACACTATTCACATTTGCACTGGACCCTTCAAATTTGATGTCTTCTAGGCCAGGGATAGAGGATAACTGAATGTACAAAACATCATCGTATAAGAAATGAGCATATGGTAAATCTACAGGCACAATAAAATCTGTAGTATGCTGCTTACTACATATTCCTCTGGTAGGTTTCATATCAGTAAAATCATAACATTTTATCATTAGTTTTGGTATTTTGATTGGAAAAAAAAAAAAAAGTATTTTTCTACTCAGGTGGCTTCTACAACAAAACCCCCAAAACACTCAATTGGAGCTTCCACTGACAGGATGGCAGTGCAGGAAAGGCTTTAACACCTTCCCCACATTTTGCTGCTCCATTTGTCAACCACACAAGAGCTGTGTTGTCTTCTCTGCTAGTTCCTCTACAGTGAAAGAAAGCATGACAAGAACAGCCCTATTACCTACCAGATGGGTTACTGGTCACAGATTTTGCAAGTTTCTACATCTTTCACTCTTTTTAAGGAAACGCTGAGAGTGGATATTAAATATGCTGCATATTTATTTGAGGAAAACACTATTTAATGTGATTATGAGAATTCTGCAAAAATTACCAATACTGATCATTCCTAAATATTTTGAAATAAATAATAGTAAGCACTGTTTGTGCTACTGCAGTATTTTTTAGACAAAGATCTTTATGAATGGTTTCAAAATGTCTGACCTCTGCTCCCAGAAAAGCCAACTGAAATTGCTTCCATCATTACTGAAAGAAGGACTGGTTAAAAATGTACAGTAGGTGGGCTTTTGGTTTTGGGTTGGTTTTTTTTTTTTACTTTTAGCAAATTAAATGAGACTACAGATTATATATATATTTTTAATTTTAGCTAAAGAAAACACATCAGACACATTTGTGTTAGTTTAGATCCAATTTAGGTCACATTTCAACATCAAAAAGTTTACAAGGCATTTATCTAGTTACTTATACCAGTTGAAAACCATAGAGGCAGGTAACACTTACAAAGACACTTTTGCTTTACAAAGGGGGTTAAAAATTTCTTAATAGAGTTTGCATGCCAAATGCAATTTTGTACTGCAACCCTGCAACAGATGTTGCATATTTTAGTATTGGAAAACTTCTGTTGTCTTAAAACCAAACATTGCAACAAAAACAGGACAAGTAAGTTGCCAGGTAGTTCAGTTGCCCTTTCAACATCCAAGTGCTCCTTTCCTGTTCAATACACTTAAGAGAGACAAAACCAACATTTCCACTATGTGCTGTTGGTTCCCTTCTTCCACATCAACTACACGTCCGAATGTTACACAATGTAAGTGGCAAGGCACACAAAGGGAGAATTTGCCATGTGAGCATTTTCTATTAGCTCCTTCAAATCATGATGAAACCTTATTTGCTCGATTCAGACTATGAAAAGGAAGGTAGTTCATGTAATCTAGGAGGCTGTCACTGTTAGAAGACAAAGTCTGTACACACACAAACCTTTGCATCCAAAATATTGAGTGTAGTTTCAATTTGTTGGATACGGAGAGAGAGCGCTGACAATTTCTAGAACAGAAAACAATTAGGATGTGAAAACACTTCCCTAGGCCACTTGTACATATAAAAGAGTTCACATGTAGCTAAACAAAACCACTTTTGTCTTCTACCTGCTGAAGGCAGAGTGTAAACGAGATGATAACAGTGCAAAATACAGGAAGCAGTAACACCCTTTTTTAATTCAGTAGCTACACTGGATCAAATTTTAAATAATTTTAATAGGCAGTCAGTTTTCCTGAATAATGACTAACAAAAATGAAGACAGGCTATGTTCAAAAGAAAGCCAAAGTAAATAGGGTATTACTTTCGGCAACTGGAGAATAATGGTAGACACACTGTGTGTGCTCTTGCAGTTGCAAAAACATCTTTTTTTCAAAGCTTTTTCCAAATGTGGAAGATGAAAAGAGGTGACGTGTATGTATGCAACAGAGTAAAAACAAAATAGAAAAATCTGATAAAGAATACAGCAGATGACTGAAAGTCCTATACAGCCAAAACGCCCAGCGAAGCACAACTAACCAGAAGCTTTGTAAGCTCTAGGTGCACCTCACTCAAATTTTGACACTTTTTAAAAAAATACAACTTAAGTTTTTCTAAATTACTCTATAAGAACTGTCACTCTTTTAACTAATCCCTACCATACTCCACCAGACCTGTCCAAGTGAAGTTGGCTAGCACGCTGGCTGGCAGGTACGTACCGCTCTGACAGCCTTCTGGCATGTTGGCAAGATTCTGCCTGGCTCTGAAGCAGAACTTTAACACCCTAAGAAAACGGTAGTTCTGCCAATATGCTATAAAAAGTAAAAAGAGACTGACAGGAGTTAGTCTTTTTGGATAGTTTACTGACTTGTTTACAGATGGTTCTCTGTTCATGAAGAGGAGTTAGTTCCTATTGAAAGGAATTTTGTGCCCTAAGTGTATCTGGGGAAAGGGGAGGAAAGATGTACAGAAGACAGCTATATAACTTCACGGGTCAGTTTGACTAGACAAGAGCCAAGAAACTGAGAGTTAAGGATGGTGTCAGCCATAGTTTTGAATGTCTTGGCTTCTGTTGATCTTTCACTTTAAAAATACTTCTGTACTTCATAAATACAAAAACCTTTTAAAGGAGTTTATAAAACAATTATTTTAGTCTCTAGGGAAACAATATATTTGGGTTAACTAATAACTGTTTTATTAACTAGACTTCATAGTGTTGCTGTGTGCTCAAGACGGCTTTCAATATATGTGCTCTGATTTCCATAGTGCCTAGGTAAGAGGTACTACTGAGATCCTGTGACAACCGAGTTTTGGACAACTGACAACAGCATCACAAGGCAGTTACACTGTCCCACATATCAAGTTACAAGAAGTTTAAAAATCTAGAAGAAAATTACTTTTTTCCTCTGGAGCTCCATATGTTGATGTGGTAGCCAAATTTTATACTTGTCACGGGTCTGGCTCTAAACTTTATTAACAAATAACAGAATTTCTCAGATTACATGGCTTAGTCTAATTGGACTTGACTGCTGCCCTAGCCCTGCTGGCTAGGGCTGTATAGTAGTCTTTGTTGTATAAGCTAGTGAACAGTTACAAAAAAACCACTATTGACAAAAAGTTAAGCTCAAACTGCCATTAGAAAACATACCTTCTACAAGGGAGGAAGCACTCTTGTCCTGTTCAATGGACAATTCTACTCTTGTCAGTCTGGTATATTTCCATTGACACTAAAATTGCCATAAAAACTTCTTAACACTAAGTAGTTTATTTTTCTCTTTTTTACTAGATACTAAAATTAACTACTTTGTGGTCCATAGCAATCACTTGCTAAAAATGTTTTTTTCTCTTCATCAAAATTATTTACATTCAGAGCTTAGTCTGTCACCCATTTAAATTAATGGCGCTAAAATCTGAAGACAAGTTTTGATGCAACGTCCTAGGACGCAGATGAGAGGGATACTGACTGTCAAAATAGATTCAGCACCATATGAATATGGCATCCTCCTTCCAAAACAAGACGATATCCACAGTTGGAGCTTCTCAGAACAAATTCCATATATCAAAAGGTTCAAAGACTGTGTCAAAAACAAAAGTTTAAGGAAAGAGGATTAAGTATGGTTTAATCAGCAGTCCATGTGGCTATCATGGGGAAAAAAAAAAACCTGTCTTAAACACTTACTCAAGAGAAACCTTCAACTGAAAGCAGACTAAATTTTTGGTTTAAGCTACCAGTATTATTGCATCAAAAATACAGAAGTGAATAGTTCTCACTTGTAGGACTTTTCATTGTATAAACTGACAGCTAGGAAAATAATAAACATACCTCTTCACAAACAGTAGAAAAGCGGTTGAGAAACTGCACTGTGTGAACCACAAACTGGTTTAGAAATGCTACAGTTCTTTTCTGCTGAATAGCAGGAACCTGCATTAAATAATATAAGAAAATTAGATTATACACAGATGTCAATTCTCACATTCGGATTCAAAGATCTATTAGAAATTGCAAATGATTCAGAAGAAATTATTTTAGAAATCTGCCCCAAGTATGCTTGCTATCAATGCATATATATGTAAGCAATTTTTAACATATATACGTATACATGTATACAAATCCTTTTCCACTACAAAAATCTACTAACATGACAGTTGAAAAGTTGCAGGATACACAGAAAAGGCAACAAGATCTCCTAAATGAAGGACTGTTATCTTACTTAAGGGGACACCTTTAAATTGTGACCATTCCTGAAAATCGGTATTAAAATTTTCAAAAAACAGAGAGACAATCAGAATCTTTCCATCTGAAGCTTTAGAAGAAAAAGAAAACTTGGTCATCCATACAAATACTGACAACCAACATAATAATAAAAAATAAAGAGTAGAGAAATTGCTGTCTTAGTGGCTACCTATACTTTTTCAAGTAACAAGCACAGATTATCCTAAAATCACATTTTAGTGTCACTCCTCCAAGTCAGATCTGATGCTCACACACTTTTCAGACTAACACATAGAACATCATGTTTGTCAAAAAAACCCCAAACCATCTGGCGCTCATAACGTAACAGGCTGTTGGCATTTTTATTTAAACCCTTATAGAAGACTGAAATCACCAACAGCCACAAAAACGTTTATGCATAAAATTATAGTGCCTGATGGTTAATTACGTTGGACAATTGTTTAAATCTTGAACTTCACACAGGAAATTACTCTATGGAATCGTAAATGGTTAAAGCAAAGGATTTACAAGGAAAAATATTTGCAGCCAAGCTTCAGCTGCACTGAACCGGTGAATATAGGGACTCGCTGGTCTTCACCTCTTCTTTGGTGATCCACTTGTCAGTGTAGCTGCTCACTAACTACACTTTGCCAGTCTTAAAACGTCCTAATTCATTCTGAGACTTTTTGTTGCTACTATCTCAAGCTTTCAGCCTGTGCACCTGTATGGCAGGTTTGCTGAGTTCAGTGCTGTAGTTCCAAACGGCCAAAGCGTGCTTACGACCTTACAGAAATGTACAGTGCAGCACAGAGGACGTGAGGCTCACCAGGGCAACTGAAACTACCCCAGCTTTATTCTCTCTGAGAAACAGAGCTAAAAGAACCGGTTCGCTTCATTAAAAGACATGAATAAGCAGCTCTGCATGGGATTTGCCTCACAGTTCTAAGACTGAAACGCCTCAGCCTGGAAATACAACGCTACCACAGAGCCTGCAGCAGAACGCTTTTGGAAAGCAGGAACACCGCGCTCCTGCGCACACGGCTGGAACCAAGGCCAACCGCCTCCCCCACCTGCGAGGCCGCGGCGGGCAGCTGGCCGCCGGTGCGAAGGCCGCAGGAGCTGACGGCGCCGCCCCCACCGCACCCCTCCAGAGCGCCCGGGCTGGCCCAGCTCTCCCGAGCCTCCCGCGCTGGGGGCCGGGGGGTGCCGGCTCTCGCCCAGCACCAGGGCCAGCGCAGCCGCCGCCGGGGGAGGAAGCGGGACGGCTCCGGACCGCTGGGCGAGCGCGGCCCGTACCTTGGTGAGGTCGATGCCGGAGCCCACAATGGGCAGCCCGTCCTCGTCCATCCCGGCGGCCCCACCGCAGCCCGGAAGCCCGCAGCGCTCCGTACACGGCCTCGGCCCGGAAACAAAACCGTACCCCGAGAGGAGCGAGGTCGTGCCCGCGGCCTCCGCATGCGCAGTATCCTCGCGCCGGGCAATGCATCATGGGAAGCGTAGGCCGAGGGAGGGACAGAGCGGGCGGGGCGGGAGGGCGGCCCGCGGAGCACTTCGCTCCCCACCTCCTCCGGCCTCTGCCCTGGGTTTTGTAACCCGCCCCCGCGGCGGGGCAGCGCAACAGACCCAGCCGTGGGAGGCAGATGGTCCTGGAGTATAAATACGCGGCTCTTCCCGTCACGCATCCCCGCAGCGCTGCGGGTCGCTGGGATTCAGGCTGGCGGGGACACCACCCGCAGCCTCAGGGCAAGGCCCTGCCTGGGTAGCGCAGGGTGTGAGGATAAAGCGGCTTCCCCCGCGGTCAGACAGAGAAATAATGAGAAATGCCCGTGAAGAAGCCGTGTCTGTGTTCACGTGCAGAATTTGAGTGGTGAAAGGCCACACTCTGAACAGGGGGAATAAAAATAACGAGCACTGAATGACCACTGGCGTCTGAAAAAAAGATAAAAGCATGGTTGTCATCACATCACAAGTTGTTGCACCTTAATGCTTAAACAAAAGGAAAAAAAGGGGTCTGGAAACATAGCTGTAGCCTGTCCAGCGTTCCTGTTCTGTTCAGCAGTGCCTATCGCTGCTTTCACCTGGTTCTCAAGTTCCGGGTGTAAATCTATCCCTTTCAGCCCAGGAACCTCAAAGATTCCAAGGAAAACAGGACTGCACCACAGGCTTCCAGATGTTCCTCTGGAAAAATTCCCCAACTCTAAAATAACCAATCTGTTTTTTTTGGTGGTTTTTTTTGTTGTTGTTGTTTGTTTGATTTTTTTTTTTAATCTTGGAGTGGCTGCTTGTATTATTTTTGGCCATACTGTTCGAACTATTGAACAACCTGTGTTTCAGACTGTGTTTTTGGAGCAATGCCATGTAGTTGGCGATTTCTCACATCTCCCAAAGAAAGGACAGGGAGTTAGCCTACAAAGTTCAATAGGTCTAATATAGGAATTGCACACATTTTTGTTGGGCAAAGGTGGTGTTTGTTTCCTTTTAGATTATGTAAGTGAATTATCTTGACATGTTAATTACCTCAACCGCCCCCCCCCCCAAATTATATTCAAGAAGAATTAATCTCATTTACCATACAGTGTCCATAATATAAATTTTCCAGCAATGCCACAGAAATTTAATAATGTAAATGCTCAGTCAAATCGTATCTGAATCTCTTGGTCTATAAAGCTGGACAAGAAATCTCACAAGAATATGCTCTTCTGTGAACTTTCTGATACTTCCTGCTTTTAATTTGGCCAAAAATACTGCATAGAAAAGTGCAACACAGCACTTTTTCTCCCAGCTGGAATGAGGAAATGCAGGGTATGAAAAGTGAAAAACAGAGAGCAGAGGAAAATGATCCATTTTTTTCCAAAACCTCTTACAAAAAAAGTTTTAATTGAACTGGTTTGTTAAACTGGAACTATCAATGACTGAACCCCCAATGGGAGGATTTATAAAAACAGATTGAGTGATAATATCTAGATTTACAGTGTGTATGATTTGAAAATGTATTTTGTACTAGCACCCATACTGGATGATAAATGTCAAATTAAGAAATAAATACTGTGCAGTACCTAAACTGCTGGCAGTTTATACCCTGTATACATGTACGTATATATGCAGGCATTTACAGACACAGTCATGTAGCTCCACCTTTCAGTGAAGGAAAGATTAAAGACTGTTTAACAGTTACTGAAAGGCTTTTCAGCTGAACGTCATATTTTTAAGATGTTAACCTTAAGGTTAACTTGGAGTGCAAAAGGTGTGTGTACAGACAACTAACAGAAGCTTTGTCTTCATCATTAGTAAAAAGTATTTTGTCTTGTGATTACCATACACTAGAAAGTAAAGGCAACAACACAGGTTTCAAAACACTGAAAGTGATCTGCTACGTATCTTTTTATATTGCACAAAATCAGAGTCTCTTGTCAATTGGAAAACAAAACTCCACAAGCTCCACAAAACTGGCAAGTGCTACTGTAACTTACAATGCTCGTATGCATTTTGTATGATTATATACTGTTCCAGGTCCCCAGACACAATATTCTGTTAGAATCAGCACAGAACTCAAATAACTATACAACTGAGAGGCAAGTTTAACAGAAACAAAAAGCTGATCCAGAAAAATTTCCAGACATGGTGTCACCTGATCCTCCATAGAGGCAATAGTTGTTTTTACTAAGGTGGTCCAATGAACAGCTGAAAAGGTCAGAGTGTGGATTAACATTTTTTTGATTTCCCATGGAGTCTTCTAAATCCATGCTTGCAGAGGGTATTCTGGCAAAGCTTTCTATATGAAACTGATACTGCCTCAATGATTTTTCCCTCAACTGAATTTTAAAAAGTCTATCTCAATAATTTAGGTATGTCAGAATATGCACAAATTTAGCAAACACAAGGTTCAGAGAACTATCAACCCCTGACAGTTAAATGGACTGAGAAATACAAATGTCAGGTGTTAAAAAAAATAATATGGGAATTAAATGATAAATGGTTTGCAGTTCTCTGAAAATGGCTCTTCGAGTTTCAATTTTCCAAGTACTGTGCTAAGGCAACATCAGAGGATTAACTAATGATTTTTTTTCTGTACGGAAGAACATGGGGAACATGCTAAAAACATTAGCTGCTCTTTTTTCTTTTTTTCTAAATACCTATTTTATACTGGAAAGAAGTAATACAAAAAGCCTTGAACTTGCCAAGACCATTCCAATCCTTGGTAAATAGTTTTAAGTAGTCCTTAAAATCTGAGTATTAAAACCGAGCATCCTGGCTTCTGAATTAACTAAAGAACAAAATAATTTCTGCCCTCTGCCTCCTTGGGTTTTGAGAAGTTCCAAATAAAGTCTCAGTCAAAATGCACCTGCATATACCTAACGCAAATTGGCCTCTGGGTACTGAATATAGTGTATGATATTCAGCATAGCTAGGTGCTATGTCAAGCTTTGCTCTGAGAGTGGACAGAAAAAGAATTCTGTTTCAGTTTCACGACACAGCCAGAAGGATAGTAGTGCTGCAATCCAACCCTTCCTCTCAGACCCCTGAAGGTTTTTAGCTGTTTCTATGAGCCAGTTAAACCTCGTGTTAAGCTTGTACTCTCTGGTCAAACTATGGATATAAGATGAACAAACGGCTGCATCTTGAAACATCCTCCACTCTGCTTATTTTGCAGTTTAAACACACACTAGTCAAGACTGGAGTGTCTTCCAAGCCCATCTTAAAGTTAACAACTTGTGTAAGTTCTAGCCCAGCATTTTCTAGTTTCTTACACGCTGGTATTTCCTTTTGGTTGCATATATTCATCCAGTTGCTTTTAACTCTCTACTGCCCAAGACAAAAAAGGAAAACTTATTTTATATGTCTCTTAGACATCTGAGTCCACATGGCAAACACTTTGTGCATACCTGGCAAACAGAACATACAAGTCTGCCTTTTATAGAGCTTTATAATAACACCAGTTATTTGTACCTCTTGCTGCATTGCAGGGAAGAGTGGTGAAAGTCCCTACACCATGGCTGCTTATCTCCACTGGGAAAATGTCACATGTATGCTGATGCATTATGTGGCTTCTGCATCAAGTAGCCAGCCTTCTGGAGGGAAATAATAAATTAAAGCAAAAGTAATACATTTCACCTAAAAATAATCTGTCTGTATTAATTACACTCACCTGTCACCGATATCGAGATTTCCACAGAACATAGGGCAAGTTCAAACAGCAATGCTGGAGGCTTCCCATGAAAGCAATCTTCTGTCCCACAAGCTACTGCACAGCAGCCAGAGGAAGGTGGGACCTGGTTAATTAATTTCTGTTAACTGAAAGCTGAATGTAGTGGAAATTCCATCACTAGAATCAGTAGGAAGAAGCAGTCTGAAATCTTTCAGCAGACATCAGACAAGGCATTCTGTCCTAAAGTAATTTAAAAATGTTGAGATAAAAGTTTTACTGGAATTACCACCACTTCCCCTTCACAATGTAGTATTTAAGATGGTTTTTAGGATGCAGTCTTTGCATCAGTTTTGGCCAAGAAAATAATCAGAAACTTCTGAAAGAGACCCATAAACAAAGATTGAATAAAACCACTTTTAATGTATTCACATGCAGCTTTGTCAGGAAAATCAAAGGAGGCTATTTTTATTTCTCATTCTGTGGTGAAAAAAATAACACAGAAGTCCTTCCAGTTCTGAGGGAGGAAGACATCTAACCAGAAGTCTCAGGAAAAAGACATAGACAGGTAAGGAAAAAATTCAGATGAACTGCAGAGTGGTGTTTTGACTCAAAATTAATGACTAACTGGACAGAGATAGAAGGATATGTTGGAACATGATCAAAGATGAATCGAGAAGATGATACCAAAGGCATGATGATGCCATTTGGGAAGATGCAGCTCCTAGATCTTGCTCCAGGACCACTGTTTGCTAGTACAGCCCCCCTCACACTATTACAGGATAAAGTGCACAGGCACTGGACAATTCCAACATTAACACAAGCCATGAGATGCTCAGTGAAATGGCACAGTCAAACGCAAACCATTCCATCCTGTCCTGTATGACCAAAGACTCTCTACAAAAAACTCTACAGCAAAGATAGTGAGAACACTGCTGTACAATTCTTGGTTGCAAGGTAAATAGTTACTCACTTTTGATACCCATTTGTACTTTTGCCAGCTTTTTTGTGCTACTTTGCTGCTTCTGCACTTCTGATGTTTTCTTATAGCAAGCTGGGATACCCAAAAGCGTTTTATAAGGTTATCTTCTTTTCATTATTAAATCTGTTTCGGTTGCACTGTATATGGGTGGGTGAATGATTTGAAAAAAAAGGAGGAGGTCAAAAGGTTGCATGCAGCTGATTCTGACTGGACATTACTGTAATACCAAAATATTTATCCTAATTTAAGTCTGTTGGATACCCTTACACCAACTCTACTTACCCTGTCTTTATGGCATCCAGCTGTTGGATTTAATTTTCTTGCTTTCTGTACAAGGATCTCAAATATCGCTTTACTAGTTACCTCTTTCATCAAAAGCCTAGAAAAGCAAGTGGTCTTTCAGATTTCAGTATTTTGAACTCCTCCATTTTCTATCTATAGAAGTTGTTTTAATTTGAGATTTGGAATTTTCTCCAAAATTAGCAGAAACAAATTCTGTGATAATTTTAGGTTTTGTTCCCTTAGTAGGGATAACTGGAGATCAAGCCGCAGCTGGAGAAAGTAAACAAGGTCTTCCAAATTGTCTGGCATTGTCCAGTTATATCACAGTTTATGGAGACAGGGATATTATCAGATACATAAATGAAAACTCATGTCTATGCTAATTATTGCTTTTTTGCTTGTTTGTTTGATTTGTGGCAATATTAAAGAACAGTGAGAAAGTTAACACAGAAGAAAATGGTGATAATACACAAAAAGTCTTTCTTGTTTAGAAGAGGGCAAACAAATTCAATTTTAAATACATACAACAATCCTAAGCGGTTAAAAAGACCCTCCAGGGTTATAACAGTATCAATTTAATTACTATGATTTTTTCTAAAAGTATTTTACATTGATAAATACAACCCAATGATTACAGGATCTTGTAAGAAGTGGTAAGCAGCTTTTAGTTTGTTGGTACCTTACATAAATGTACAAATGCCCACAGTAAGAGATCATCTTCATTGCTTCATTTCCCCTTCAATGTCCAAGGCTGCAAACCTATTGCTCAGGGGAATGCGGGGACATGTGACAGGCAGAGGGGGGGTTTGCCCCTCAGCATTGTCAATAGACAATACTGAAAATAGATTAATCTATGAAGAACTTTATATTAATCTTTCAGGTAAATTTTACATCTTGATACCACTTACAAAAGCATCCAAAAAGGATACTGAAGGCAGGAATTGTCTCCAACTTTTACACTCTCCTCTTTTACTTTATTTCTGAGTCTTATATGTGAGGGGCAAGAAAAATATGCTTCTAGAAAGCAGAATGTCTTCAATTTTCCTGTAAAAGTCTGGAAGTAAGAGGCTGTAAACAGATAAAACCCACACGCTATTTGTCATACTTGAAGTCAATCCCTGTCATCTTAAGAGAAATAATACTTCTTAAAATGAGCATTCTGATTACACTATGAGCTCCTTCACTGTTAGTGGTAACTGGTTTATTCAGCAAATACATTCACAGATGACATTTTATGACAGTAAATTATCGCACTTCTTTCTTGTAAGATAGTGATGGTCAAGAAAGCTCATACAGAGACAGTGGTACTTTCTGTAGGTACTTGGGACAATTTCACAGTATTTGAGCTTTGTTAGCTGAGCAAGATTGCCAGACTCAGACTGCTGTATCCAAAATCTTTTAAAAAAAACCACACTTAAAAAAAATCATTTCACACAAATACCATGTTAAAAAAGTGTACATTTTATTTTAAGGGAAGTAACCAAGTATCAGATGTATGATAACCAATTTTACAAAAGTTCTTGTATTTGCAAGATAAAAATCAAACACTAATGTTTCATATTGTACTTGGTTACTTCCCTTAAAATAAAATGTACACTTTTTTAACATGGTATTTGTGTGAAATGATTTTTTTTAAGTGTGGTTTTTTTTAAAAGATTTTGGATACAGCAGTCTGAGTCTGGCAATCTTGCTCAGCTAACAAAGCTCAAATACTGTGAAATTGTCCCAAGTACCTACAGAAAGTACCACTGTCTCTGTATGAGCTTTCTTGACCATCACTATCTTACAAGAAAGAAGTGCGATAATTTACTGTCATAAAATGTCATCTGTGAATGTATTTGCTGAATAAACCAGTTACCACTAACAGTGAAGGAGCTCATAGTGTAATCAGAATGCTCATTTTAAGAAGTATTATTTCTCTTAAGATGACAGGGATTGACTTCAAGTATGACAAATAGCGTGTGGGTTTTATCTGTTTACAGCCTCTTACTTCCAGACTTTTACAGGAAAATTGAAGACATTCTGCTTTCTAGAAGCATATTTTTCTTGCCCCTCACATATAAGACTCAGAAATAAAGTAAAAGAGGAGAGTGTAAAAGTTGGAGACAATTCCTGCCTTCAGTATCCTTTTTGGATGCTTTTGTAAGTGGTATCAAGATGTAAAATTTACCTGAAAGATTAATATAAAGTTCTTCATAGATTAATCTATTTTCAGTATTGTCTATTGACAATGCTGAGGGGCAAACCCCCCCTCTGCCTGTCACATGTCCCCGCATTCCCCTGAGCAATAGGTTTGCAGCCTTGGACATTGAAGGGGA
>VZTO01011522.1:0-23443 GCA_013400615.1 Syrrhaptes paradoxus | reverse complement strand
GCAGAATCTTCATACTGTGGCACAAGTTGAATGCTCTTCCTTTTTCTCTCCTCCTTATAGACGGAGGGATTCATGTGGAAGAAAATAAATAGTAAAATAAATAGTAAAAAAAAAAAAAGTAAAAAACAATTTTAGTGACTTCCACATAATACTCTTTGAATAACTGTTGAGCAGCATCCTAACTGGGTGACATCAAGGGAAGAAAAGAACAAACAAAAGAGAGGCCATTAATTTTTGAGTCACAAAAGAACAAAGTACAGTTGGCATACAGAACAAAAAATGAGAAGATAAATAACATTACTTAGGCCAGAGAGTTCTCAAGAGCAGGTTTCAATATATTTAGTTTGCTTTTCCACCAGCCTTCTGTCTTCCTTGGGATAAAAGTAGCAAATTTATCAATAGAGCTATTTTTTCAGCAGAAACACCCATCTGCATCAAAACCTGTCCTAAATGTAGGATATGCTAATTTAAGCAAATCTTCATGAAGTTGAGAATTGTAAAATTAGTGAAGTGTGTATAAACAGAACAGACTATTGCCAGTAAATCAGGAATACATTGTTTAGGATATTGCTTTTTGAGGTGTCCAACCCAGATTCAAGTGATGTCATGGAACACTTATGCCCTGCCATTTCACATATGAGGACCAGTGGACAGGAAGAAATATGTTTGTTTTTTTCTATATGATCATTGGGTTTGAGAAATTATGTGGCACATAGGAGACTGGAAGAAGGACTGGTCTATGTTTATCCTAAAATTTCTGAGCTATTTTTACATGAAAAAACTTGACAAGTTTTAGGAAGTCTTGCATTAGGGGAATACACTTTGCAATTCAGTTCCAGTTATACTGAGTTCATTGACATTCAGATAAATCAATATTCTTCTAATAGTTGAAAGGATAACAGATACTGTGTCCTTTATTTCTATAAAGAAATGCTTAATTTTACATAAAACTTCATTGATACTGATACAACTGTTCTCAGAAATAAGCCCCATGGAAACAGGGACAAAATTTTAATGAAACTACTAGTCAAGAATAAATAAGCAACTATTCAGAAGAATACATATACACTTGTTTATATTTTGTTTAATATGTAGAATATGACAGGCTTTGAGAACATGCAGTGGTGGAAAGGGTGAATATGAAGTGTTTCCGTAAATCAGGACCCTATGAAGATCTGCAGATGCCAGTATGTATCGTTTATTTGAATATTCCAAGTGGAGGCACTGCATACATGTAACTGCAAAACAGTGTTTCCTTAGCAGGTAAGATTAAAAATCTTTAAAATCTTTCACAACATTTTTTTAAAGGAAGATGATAATGTTATTACAATAACTGAAAGTAATAGTGGCTATTTTAGAACAAATATGCACCCCCAAACTCACAGATGTTTGTTCTCTCTGTTCTCATTACACGGAATGTGTGTAAGCCCTGGACTGCTTTCAACACTGCTGACGGGAAGTGTGGAGTTTTTCTGTGTATGTGACACCTAAATACTTCAAGGGAAAAAACTTAAGACTTTATAAGTTGTGCAGCAGACTTGCTTTTGCTGCCTACTATTGTGTTAGTGAAGAGATTCTTCTAGGTGAAGCTGAATGTGCCTTCCAGGATTTAGAGACCATCCCTTGGCCATAAGGCTGTAAATAGGGCAAGGTTAAATAACTGAAATGGGTGTTCACAACTAACACTAAAGGAAGTGGAGTACGTACTAAAAGCACTGAACAATGTACTGATCAGAATCATATAATATCTCAAGTTGGAAGGGACCCATAAGAATAATCGAGTCCAGCTTCCTGCTCCTCACAGGACTACCCAAAATTAAGTCATATGACTAGGAGCATTGTCTAGATGCTCCTTCAACTCTGATCATTTTGGCGCTGCAACCGCTTCCCTGGGGAGCCTGTGCCAGTCACTGACCACCCTCTCAGTGAAGAACCTTTTCCTAATGTCTGATCCAAACTTCCCCTGATGCAGCTTCATTCCATTTCATCATGTTCTATCACTGAACACCAGAGAGAGATCTTCTGCCTCTGCTTCCCACATTGAGGAAGTCACAGGTTGTGATGAGGTCACCCCTCAGTGTTCTCTTCTCCAAGCTGAACAAAAAAATTGACCTCAGCCACTCCTTGGAAGTCTTGCCCTTGAGATCTTTCACCATCTTGATCACCCACCTCTAGACACAGTCTAATAGCTTGATGTCCTTCTTATATTGAAGTGCCCAAAACTGCAAACTGTACTGGAGGTAGGGCTGCACCAGTGCAGTGCAGAGTGGGACAATCAGCTCTCTTGGCTGGCTGGCTATTCTGTGCTTAATGTACCTCAGGACACAGTTGGCCCTTCTGGCTACGAGGGCACACTGTTGGCTTATATTCAACTTGCTATCAACCCAAACCCTAGATCTTTTTCTGCAGGGCTTCCCTCTAGCGTCTTGTCCCCCAGTTTGTATGCATAACCAGGATTGCCCTGTCCCAAGCGGAGAATTCTGCACTTGTTCTTGTTAAATTTCATATGGTTGATGATTGCCCAGCTCTCTAGTCTATCCACATCTCTCTGTAAGGCCTCTCTACCATCAAGGGAGTCCACAGCTCCTCCTAGCTTAGTATCATTGTCAACCTTACTCAATGTACATTTGATTCCTATATCCAGATTATTTATAAAAACATTGAAGAGCCTGGCCCTAAAATAGAGTCCTGTGTAACTCCACTGGTGACTGGCCACCAACCTGATGTAACACAATTTACAATAACTCTTTGAGCCCAACCCATCATCCAATTGCTCACCCAATGCATTATGGACTTGTTTAGCCGTATGCTACACATTTTATCTGGAAGTAAACTGCAAGAGACAGTATCGAAAGCTTTGCTAAAATCCAAAACCACCACATCTGCTGGCTTCCCTTGGTTAACTAGATGGTCATAAAAAAAAATTGATTAAACAACCCTTGTGAACCTTTGATGACTATGACCAATGACTCCATGGTCTCAAGTGTTTTTCAATAACTTCTAGAATAATCTTCTCCATTTTACCAGGTGCTGAATTCAAACTGAAAAGCCTTTAATTACCAGGATCTTCTTTCTTTCCCTTCTTGAAAATTGGAATATTTCCAGTCAACTAGGACCTCCCCAGACTCCTAAGACCATTGAAAAATAATGGAGAAAGATGATATTGGCCAGCTCTTTCAGTATCCTAGGAAAAATCCCATTGGGTCCCATAGACTTATGCAATGCATCCAGGTGGAGCAGCAAGTCTCAAACAAGTTCAGAGTCATCTGGGAGTTTATAATTTCCCCAGCCACAGTTTTCCAACATAGGGCTCTGGGGGATCTCAGCGCCCATCAGTGGTGTTTGGAATTGGCTGCTCCTTTGCTCTTAAGACATGGCTTTAAAAAAGTGACCAGCATTTAGGGACCCTGATATTTTAAAAGCAGATTCCCAGAGAACCTTACGAACTAGCTCTTGCAGCAGCCTGAACTCTGCTCTCCCCATATCCAGTTTGAAATTTTGCTGGCAGTTTTTCTCCTGATGCCAATGATTTGAAACTCAGCTACTTCATGGTCACTATGACCAAGACAGCCACCAATCACCACTTGACCCACGAGTTCCTCTCTGTTTACAAACAACAAATCTCAGAGGGCACCTTTCCTAGATATCAGGCCAGATATAGAAACTGATACTACCTGTCTCAGAAAAGGTTATTCCAAAAGCCATATCTGATCCTTGTTCTAAAGGGGAAAACCAACTTTAATCGATCGATTAAATATGTTCATATCCAACAGTAGCCTTTTAAATTGAAGTTTTCCAACATACTTTGCCACTATATCTAGAAGTCATCTTGTTCGGAATATATGTTAGAAATTTAATTACTCTAAGGAATGGAGTTAGTCAGTATTATTACACATACACACACCCCAATATATTTCTTTATTTGGAGGAGTTATTTGTTTACAGTGGCTGACATGCTACCTCTTGTAGAAGTCAGCAACAATTCCATAGCTATTAATCGTATGTTATGAATTCATAAATAACAGGGAAAAAAAAGGGTTGGTAGTTTCTCCATGCGCATTAATCTTTAGTGGTCTTAGATCTGTTCTTGACCTTTAACCCTATGAAAGGTATGAAGGTTTCTCCACTTATGAAGATTTCTACACTATCAGTTGGATCTTTGGCTTCATATTGAGCAAGCTTGAGGCCCAGGCCCAGTCTGTCTAGGCACCACAAAAATGTGCGTTCAGGATTCAGAATGAAATGTAACTCTCTAGAGATGAGTAACTGTGGCCTGTGACCAGTTTGGCTGCACTATGTGTGAGAGATTTCAACAAAACTGTATTGGTGAGAACAGAGAGGAAAATTTGACACTGGTTTCTCAATGCAGTGCTAGAGTGAGAATTGAATTTGAACGTTCTGTCAAAGAAAAGCTAAACGGATGGCCAGGATTAACACAGTTGGTAATCTCAGCTGCTTGTCATCCCCTTTACAGTTGGAGCACAGAACTTCGTACTGACAGAGACACTGTGATTGACAAGAGAATTGCTCTGTCTTCTGGAAATGTACAACATAGAAGGCTCTTCCAGATGAATTATTCATTCAGAGCTTCCACCAACAATAAACATGTTGCCTTTGTTTCAGGCAGGGTTGTGATGAGTGGTATGGTGTTGATAATGCTGAATAAAGAGCGATGTGGTTATAATAAACCTGAACTGCGTCTGATAAATAAATTCAGAGCTCCTTAAAAAAAACCAAAGCAATGCACACAATAGGAAATTGTAAAATAGTTAGGAGAACAACATTTTTGAAATTGATCTCAGTAAGCCAACAGTATGTGTTAATAGGAAGAATTAAGAACTCTAAAATATTATCTTAAAATTAAAAAAAATGATACTTTAAGATAATGCCACTATTAATTACCTTTATAATTAGAGAACCTTTATCTCCTTTCTATTGAGACAATTCAAAGTAAAGAAAATGTCTTCCTACCCTCAAAAAAAGAGCTATAACTGTTAATTTCATATCAGCAAATGTCCAAGAAGTAGTATAGTACCTTTTTTTACAGAAAAACATTTTATTTCCTTAATCATCAGTGCAAAAAATACTGTCTATCTCTTTTCATCAAAGGAATACCAAGCATGAATTTTGACTGTTAATTTTGAGATATCTTTTCTAGGAAAAGCTTCATATTGTAATGATAGGGCAACCACTGTTCTGCATATTCAAAGTAGATCCAAAACTACATCGTATATTTTATTTGTTGGGAAAGACAAGAATCCAACTTGCAGCTTGGATAGATGAAAAAATTCTGAATCTAATCTGTGTCACAGAATCAAATGAAGCATTTATCTGTCACACAGCACCCAGCACAGCCAGATAGCTTCAGATATACTTTGACACCTCCTTTATGGAAAACAAATTTTTCACAGGAAGTCAAAATCAATCTCTTCCAGAACGGGACCATTCTGGGTTTGTCAGCCTACCTGGAACACTGGGGAACTTAAACTTGCTGAAACATTGTGACTGTATTAGAAGAAAAAAATTTATTTCTCTACACAGTTTTAATGAGATAGGAATACTAACATTCTGTGTGGTACATGATAATATCTGCTACATATCTTACATGACTATTTTTTCATAGTGAGAATCATGAAAGTTTGCGCATCTATCTAGCTAAGTTTATGAGATCTGGTTGCTACTACAAAATTTCTGCCATGAAATGAAAAAAAAACTTCTTGTGTCAGAGAAGGCACTATGCGGTATGTTTTTGTACACAAGGCTGCTAGCATAGTCAAAGAAAACTGAACAAGAAAGAGACTGTTAATGTTAACACTTCAATTTTATGCTAAGTAGATGTTATACTGTGGAGAGCTGGTTTTCTCTTTAGACAGTTCTAGAATTTGGAGAAGGCAAAAACTTCAAGAATGGAACAAAAGAACTCAGTAAAAGGTTGATAGAAGGGAATATAATCTGAAGAAGGCTTAGAGAGACAGCAGAAATTTTTTTTGTGCATCAAAAGAGGACCAAAGATGAAGTTTTCAGTTTCAGAGAGAGCTAGTCAGTTGTGGGACCTAAACAGTCTAAGAGAAACATCTGTGTTGGAGGGATTTTGTGGTTCAAGGCCTTAAGATGGCCTGAGTTGCAGGAGAAAGAACAAATCCTTTGAGGCCATGAGATCCTTTACAGTAATGGGGATCCTAAGGCATGGGAGTGAAGAATGGTGTATACGCATTTATCATACTTTTGACTAAAGGGCACTAATATTTTAAAATTTGTTGAAAAAATAATGTATACTTTTTTACTATGTCCCAATTGCATTTTTGGGTGCTCTTTGGCTAGCACTGTTGAGTGAAGCACACTCAAGCAACTATACAATTAGATCATGACTATATCTCTGAAATAGAAAAAGACAAGTAAACAAAAAACATTGAATATATGGAGACCTAGAAAAGCTTAAATTGCATATGTACAATACAAAGGAACAAGAAAATAAATTCAAAATCAGTTTTACCACACAGATGGAAAAAAGCTTCTATCAAAATCATTACTGAAGAAGGCAGGGTGAGAGGATCCAATTTGTTACTAAGAAGTAGTTAATTTTATTGATGTAATTCATATCACTGACTTATGAAATGTTAAGCCTAGTTAAGATTGTAAACTAAGTGACTTGGAAACAAAAAACAGAATCATAGGAACAATTTGGTGTGACAGGACCTCAGGGATTCAGGTACTCTAACCTTCTGAAAGCTGGACAAACTTGAAAGTCACAGAAAATATGCGCTCTTGTGTTTCATAAAGCAATATTTTGCCTTCTAAACTAAAACATCCAGACTGTGCTAGTTGCTTAGGCAATCTGTATAGACAATGGGAAAGGAAAGGTGGGAAACATCCCAGAAATAATCCCATGCTAAAACTCATGCTTTAGCCAGGTAAGAAGAACTGTGCTGTTTAAAATTCCTGTCTCTGTCTAATGAATATAGACAAAGTTTAGAGGATTAGCAAAGTGGACTTTGCTTAACCATGGACTTGAAAATATGCATTAATTTCATTTTTCATGGATGTTAAATATTTTTATAGACATTTTATTGTAGTGTTGTTGATGTATGTCATATTAGCATGAACAAAACAAATTAGTCTAGATTATGACTGTCACTTTGAACACTGGGAAAAGACTGAGAAATACAGTTTTCACATTAACTCTGTGTTTCGTTGTCTGCAGACCAAACAATATTAAAAACAGAAACTCTTGAAAGAAAAAGTGGACAGATGATGCTTTTAAAGGACAGCAGTAAGGCCAAACAATGCAGAAAGACAACTTGTTGGACTGTCTTCTTATACTGAGTATCACAGTGAAGTTTGTAGTAGAACCTTCAAAAATGGCAAACATATTACTGCTCAGCATAAGAGAAGACTGCTGGCTCTTACCCAATATGCATTCTGAGTAGTGATTATAATATCTTACTTTCATTACTTTCACTTATACATAATCTGATTTTCAGACATACTGAACATTTCAGTAACATTAAATGATTTCACTGGGAGCAGTGACAAAAGCCACATGTTTGAAATCTTGGCCATTTGTTTAGACACGTAAGTATGAATTTTAGGTGTAGAAATTTGAAAGTCCTTGACTTCTCTTCAAAACTAACTGAGAAACAAAATTCACAAGAAAATCTGTTAAAACCAGAAAATCTGCTAATGACGACCAGAGGGACCTGAAGAGGTTGGAGAAGTGGGCTCATGAGAACATAATGAGGTTCAACAAGGCCAAGTGTAAGGTGTTGCACTTCAGCTGGGGCAATCACAGGTACTTGTATAGACTAGGAGAAGAGCTTCTTGAGAGCAGCCCTGTGGAGAAGGACTTGAGGGTCCTGGTGGATGAGAAGCTGGACATGAGCCAGCAGTGTGTGCTTGCAGCCCAGAAGGCCAGCTATGTCCTGGGCTGCATTAAAAAAGGGGGGGCCAGCAGGGAGAGGGAGGTGATTGTCCCCACCTACTCTGCTTTTGTGAGACCCCATCTGGAGTGCTGTGTCCAGTTCTAGGGTCCCCAGCACAAGAAAGATGTGGAGCTCTTGGAACAAGTCCAGAGGAGGGCCACAACGTTGATCAGAGGGCTGGAGCACCTCTCCTGTGAAGAAAGGTTGAGGGAACTGGGCTTGTTTAGCTTGGAGAAGAGAAGGCTCTGGGGAGACCTCATTGCGGCCTTCCAGTACTTGAAGGGAGCCTATAAACAGGAGGGGGAGCAACTGTTAACAGGGTTTGATAGTGACAGGATGAGGGGGAATGATTTTAAAGTAAGAGAGGGGAGATTTAGGTTGGATATTAGGCAGAAATTTTTCACTCAGAGGGTGGTGAGGCACTGGCACAGGTTGCCCAGAGAAGCTGTGGATGCCCCATCCTTGGAGGTGTTCAAGGCCAGGCTGGATCAGGCCCTGGGCAGCTGCTCTAGTGGTTGGCAACCCTGCCCACAGCAGGGGGTTTGAAACTAGATGATCTTTAAGGTCCTTTTCAATCCAGGCTGTTCTATGATTCTATGAAAACAAAGTATCATTTCTAAATTATTGTCATCTGGTAATCTAAAATATGGTAGTAATATATGGTCATGGCTTTTTTTAAAAGTAGTTTTTTAGTACCAATATTTTCATTATTTGATGGTCTAACTCTTAAAGTTCAGTTTTGAAACTCTGTTGATGCTTAGTTTCTTGAAAAGTAATCAATCAAGGGCTTTGAACCTGTGAAAATATGAAGTCTTAATGATGTTTATAGTGCCTCAACTCTGTGAAATGTAACACGTCTAAACTACTGTATAGGCCAGTGTAGCAAAAAAGAGAAAACCAAATTGTTCCTAATCAAATGAAGTGTGAATATTTTCAGTGATAATAAGAGGGGCATTGTAGTTAACTTTTTGACATCTCCTTTTTCGGTTCTGGCTAATTTAAATGTGAAAGAATATAATCCCAAATGTTTAGTACAATGGAAAATTTAGAACAGGTTGGTAATACTACATTTTGGTTATGAAGTTGTTAGTGAAATCTGTGATATTTGTTCTAATTTCTCCTTTTGTAAACCAAGACCACAATTTATGACTATTTGAATTTTTTGTTCTCTATGTAGACTTCTATATTTTTAAAGGCTGATTCAGATGAGTCCCATGAATGACCACATATGATGCAAAGACAGAACACAGAATTTAGGCCATCACTTTGCACAATCAGCACATTACAGAGTGCTGCTGTACTGTGAAGTTCATCCTCCTTTGTATGTCAAAAAGCAGTTAATTTGTTTCTATATGTAAAAGTGATTCACCAACTATTTTGAAGAGGAGTAAATGAATACTTCTTCTGACATTGAATTTCAAGTTTAACAGCTGCTATGGTTTCTGTGTTTATATTCCCATTGACCAGCATTCTGCAGGGCAGATGTTAGTTTCATCTGTATGTGATTTGTCCACCTGCACTCATTAACCATTTACCTAGTCTAATGGTAACAGAAAGATACATTAGTATGGGATGCATGCTTATGCATTCATACCTCTATTAAAAGTCTGGATAAACCAAAAATGTTTCTTATTTCTCTGAATTCTTCTCTATTAACAGATCAGCTCCACTTAATTTAGATGAGCATGACAAAGAATATAACTTCACATTGCCCTAGTAATCACAGAACAAGAGTTTGACTGCATTTAACATCACTTCTAACATGCAGGCCCAGTTGTGCATTTTAGAGAGATCATTCCCCTTGGAATCACCAGGAGCATTTAGTTAAGAAAGCATTATCAGGTGGCTGAGTAAACTGAGATTAGCAAATGAATTATGATTTTAATGGGAGTAGAAGTGTGTAAGCTCAGTTCATTTTTCCATGACTTTGTTTCAGTAAACTCACTTGCTATGCATGTGTAACATTACACTGCTGCCCTAGCACTGGGAAATGTAAACAGTTGATTTGTTTGCAATATGTTACAACATTTATAATGCTGATTTTTTTCTCTTTTAAAAAAAAAAAAAAGTGAAAATTATAAATAAGGGAGACCCTTTGTATTTTTTAACATATCTGTCAGAGTATACACCTTAAAATGTCATATACAATAACATTGACTAAAAATTATTAATAATGAGGTTATCTTTTACTTCGAAAAAAGCAGTTTCAACATTAGTAGTGTTTTCCCAATTAATACCTTTGTATTTGTGTCCCGAATGATTTTTTACTCTAATTTATTTGGTTCTTGGATTTACAGATGTTTTGTGATTTAACTGTGCCAACCCTTTTGCTATTTACATTTTTGTCCTTAGACTTTCAAAATATAAACAACTTTTCTAGAAATCCCTTTTCTAAGACCTATGGACGGATGGTAAAAAAACATTTCCTTCCACTCTTATTGCTTAACAGGTTTAAACCTCAGTCAGGAAAAAAAAAGTATGTCTTTTTAACTAATACCATGTCATCTCTTTAATCATTCTGATTCTGAATAATTCAGCTACTGTGGAAGTTGCAGCGTGACGATGTATAGCTCTATCTCTCACTGGGGGGAGTTTATTATTACTGAGTCTGACAGCAGAAAGCCCTGGCAGGTTAATTGCTGCAGCGAGACTAGCTGGGAGTTTGCTGTTGATATATAGTGACTAAAAGGAGTGAAGGAGATTGACTACGCCTGTTATAGCCCAAATGTCTTCATGCGCCTCAAGTTCCTCAGAAAGATACGAGAAATAAATGTTTGCTGTTCATTTTCTGTCTGCACAATACAAATAGCTCCGGGCTGAACATGGCAACCACAGCAGACAGAATATATATAAAAAAGAGGAAATCTTCAAATTAACATTATTACAAACATTCCTGCCTGAAAGTGCTGAAAATCAATTTCAATATAGTTTGCATTTTAATGAGGTGTCAAAGAGATAAATCAGTTGTGTTTGAGGAACACTTGGCTGGCAATGATGTTTTCTGATCATATCATGTCTTAACGAATATTAGACTAAGTAAAATCAGTGTTAATTGAAGGCATGGGGAATGTTACTGTTCATTAATGAAGTAAACCCTTGCTGGTTACAAAGAGTCGTTAATCAAACTCAGTCATTTCACACAACAGTTGCCCCCTCCTTCCTTCAAAAACAAAACTACTCAAAACTATTGAGGAAGAAGGTCACCCATCTAAAGACAGGCTCAAATTTTTTCAAGGTTTGTTAAGACATTCTTTATGTCTTAACTTTTTTTTGTAATTTCTCTTTATGCATAATAATGATATGGAAGCATTGTTACCACTGAGGATACAAAAATACTCAGCATTCATTTTCTGGAAATGAACAAATCTCAATTTTTCCCACAAGAGAGCATGCTGCTAATGTTTTTTAACTTTTCAGTATCAAGAGAATAAATAATCAACAACTGTTTCTTTCTTCAAATAGAATTATCTTTACAGAGGAAAAAGTATATTTTTCATGGTGCTTTTAGAGAGTCTCTTTGCAATGTGCTCTCCCTGAAGTCCAGAAAACTGACCTCTCTCCACTTGTTTATAGTTCTCCTTAACTGCACTTTGCTGCCCTGCAGATCAGCTCTGCTCTTTATTGTGATAATGAAAACGACTAAGGAAATTCCTTTTCTGAAGGTATTTCAATGAGAAATGCAAAACACAGAATATGGCCCACTTTTTTTTCTGTTTACAGCACTTGTGTACCAATGTGACTATTCACTTCCATAGAGTTTTTCATCTTTAATGTCAATTAAAGGAAGAGAGTAATAT
Source organism: Syrrhaptes paradoxus (assembly GCA_013400615.1). Lineage (NCBI taxonomy): Eukaryota > Metazoa > Chordata > Aves > Pterocliformes > Pteroclidae > Syrrhaptes > Syrrhaptes paradoxus. The sequence goes on along the minus strand of VZTO01011522.1, from coordinate 11,727 downwards.
CTACCCCAAAACAACAAGATGCGGTTACTTGTTTCCACAGAAAAGCTAGAGGCACTATGCAATCATAGAACCATAGAATCATAGAAATGGTTTTGGTTGGAAAGGACATTAAAGATTATCAAGTTCCAACCCCCCTGCCATGGGCAGGGACACCCTCCACTAGACCAGGTTGCTCAAAGCCTCATCCAGCCTGGCCTTGAACACCTCCAGGGATGGGTCACCCACAACCTCCCTGGGCAACCTGTTCCAGTGTCTCACCACCCTCATAGTGAAAGATTTCTTCCTAATGTCTAGGAAGACATTATTTAAGACAATGTTTTAGAGCTTCAAGAACAAAAGAGATGATTTTTCAGAGGTCATTTAGGGGTTATAGGGTCACATGCAAAATCTTAGCTGTTAAGTCTCTTGCACTTGACAAACCAGCTATTTTAAAAATATTTACTTTTAGATGCAACGAATTCATTCTTAATCAGTCTCATATGATTTATTTGTTGTAAACTCTCCAATGTAATCCATGGAAAAATGTAAATTAGAAGAAACCATTGTGGACACTAGAAACTAGAAATGTGACAACAAGGTCCAGTTGCAAGCAGAATGGAGTCTGCCTTAGAAAAAGTATGTTACTAGTAGGGAAGTAGTTTAGGAATAAGTTCAACTGTTAAACTGTATACTACCTTCATCTACATCTCTCCAGACCAACAGTTTCAAATGAACGGCTTCTCCTTACTTTTCTGAGTGGAACTTAATGTATTTTTCATGTATATTTTAGACTCATCTTCATTCTCATTTCTGCTGTTTGCCTTGTTACTCTCTCCTTCAGGACTTGGAGACTCCTTCAGGACTCTTCTTCAGGACTTGTCTCATGAGGACAGGCTGAGAGGGGTTGTTCAGCCTAGAGAAGAGAAGGCTTTGGGGAGACTTTATTGCAGCCTGCCAGTGCTCCAACAGGGCCTAACTACAGGAGAGATGGGGAGGCACTCTTTATCAGGAAATGTAGTGACAGGATGAGGGGTAACAGTTTTAGGCTGAAAGAGCATAGATTTAGATTAGATATTAGGAAGACATTTTTGACTGTGAGGGTGGTGAGACACTGGAACACGTTACCCAGGGAAGTTGTGGATGCCCCATCTCTGGAGGTGTTCAAGTCTGATGGTGTCAGATTTTGAAAGAATAAGAAGTTAACACTGGTGACTGTTAAAGTTACATATGTTGCAAAACAGTACCACAGGATTTCAATGCAATTGTCTTTCAGTTTCTTACTCACGTTTTCTGTTGATGCAAAGAGACAGTGTGGAACATGTCATTATTGTTCATCTCCATGCTTACAGCTTTATCACTATCAGAACAGAAACAGGTTAGATCTCACTGTCATTATAATCATGAGATGGCTTAAAACATCCTTTTTTAAAGCTCTTTCTTCAACTTGTACTTCTAGAACCCTTATAGCAATCCTTATGTTATCAAAATTCTCATTTATTACATCACCTTGCTGAATATAGTTCTGACATTGACAAAAGCACCACAATTCAGCTCTGTCTGTAATTCTGAATAACCTAAACACATGTATGAAGGAGAGGAAGGTATAAGTATGGCTTTCGCAAATGGGAGAATCAGTCCCTCTTAAATATCACAGTCAATGTTAATTGTAAGAACATTGCTAACAACAAAACAAAAGTAAAAGAATCAAAACCTTCCACAGTGGTTATACTGGAGCACACACACCAAGCCTGATATAATTGTGACACACTAAACCATAATGTTCTGACTCACCTTATTTTCCCACTGAAATCTTACATATTTCAGAGTCTTGAATGATTTCTGGTTTATGGATAACCATTTTCCCTATATGTAGGAACAAAAAAATGTAAGAAAGATTGTAAGTGACAAACAGTGGCAGAAAGATTCAAAATGTACATGACAGCTGAATTACCTTTTATCTCATAATAGAACTGACTTAAAGTTTATCCTTCTTCACTCTGTCTTTATCCTTTATTTCTAGGGCACTCTGGAGGGCATAGGAATGTTACTGATAATTATATAACTATTTTGTATCTCTTTCACAATGCCCTGGACCATTAAAAGGTCATATACCTCTGTGTTCTCTCATGAGAGGTATGTAAAAAACATCCTGGCTTTCCTAAGTGCTCTAAGCCTTGATTCCCTTCTCCCAGTCTTATATGTTAAAAATACATTTATTGCCCCTATGTAAAATTTAATGCCCTAAAATTCCATTTCTGTAAAAGACATGGCACTTGTACTTGACATTCTTGTGGGAATTCAAATTTTAAGTAACACATATAAAATTTTTAGCGAATAATTAGAATATCCGTCATATCAAAGTAATAATATCACACATTTGTGATGAAAAAAAAAATTTAAAAAATTATGCCATCAAAAATACTCAATTCAAAAATAAAATTTTAATGATTTTGTCAAATCTGTGACCCTTCAGAATATAGCAAATTTACAGCAATTAAACACTGCTCATGGATGCTTAGATGTGACAAATATAACTTTATCTATATAATTGCAGAGTTGTGAAAATTCTAGGGAAAAACATACTAATAATACAAAAGTACTTAATGCTACTAAATTTTTCTTTCTTTAGAGACTAAAAAGTAAACAGTAAAAGCACATTGTTATCCAGTTCATAATCCAAACATATCTTCTTGAACACAATTTATTTGTTTAAAATGGGTAAAAAGAAAAATCCATATTTCACTGAATTAAATGGGAATAAGGTTTGGTTCCGCATACATAAAATAAAATGCAGTGAGGTTATTCCATATCTAGAATTCTAGAGATGGGGTTTCTTTACTTTAAAATAAGGACCTTGGTCACTTCCGACATGATTTTATAGTAAAAGAATAAAGGAGGAAAGCAGATTATGAGTTCTGTTTTAAGAACTAATGAACTCTAGTACATAATTTCTAGTAGCAATTTCTGATGTACATGTACTGAAAATTTCACCATGCAAAAGAGTAAACTGCTTCATCTCAAGAGTTTCCTAATGAAAGCAGAGATTGTATTTAACAACAAAAGAAAGATTAGAAAGCATAGTCTTACTACAACATGTTAGGCTCATAGTAATAAGATTACAGAATTGAGCCTTTAGGAAATGACTCAGAAAATTAATTAAAATTGCTAATAAATCATGCTGGCTTGATGTCCTAATGGTGGCATGCTGCGCACTGGCACATCAGAGACATTAGTTTGATTTCTCTGCTCCAGTCTCCTTCACTCTTTGAGGCAGTAAGAGCTAGCAGTACTGTGGAATCAGAATATTCAGTCCAAGCAATTGTAGGCACAAGAGAATCAAGTTTTAGGGGGCTTAGAAGTGATCCTTGCAATTGGCTAAAGAGTGACATTGACTTCTTTCAAGCTGGAAGTTCCTGTATCATGAGGCCTTTGTGGGAACGTTGTATAAAACGAGCTAAAAAGAGCTTTTGGGCTTGATGAAAAAAATGGGGTTTGTAAAGGGTGGGAGGAGTGGTGGTATATAAAAAGATAAAAAGATAAAGAGAGCATCTAACTGTCAGCTTAGAAGAAAAGATGTAATTAATCGTATGTTTTTATAATCATACCAAGGAGGAGGGGTAAATTACCTAAGTAAATGGTGTTTACAGTTCTCACAGCAACCCTGTTGCCTTAAAAATACCTTACTTCACGGAAGGCAGAGGGGATTGCTCTTACATGAAGTAATTTTCAAATCTCTTAACCTTAACGGAGGGCGCAGGCCATTTCTGTTCTCTTGTGTATTTAAAAACACCTGCCAAGTACATGCAGGTGATCTTCCAGGAGGCTGTTGGAAGCAGTGCATAGAGAACCTAAATGACTCCTGCCTGAAAGACTCTGCAGTAGGTGACATACCCATTTTAGAACAGCTCTATCCATTCAGAGCTAAAATGTCTTCAAAAAGTACTTAGATACCAGCACAGGCATGTTAACAACACCTAATTGCCTATTTTAACGAGACCAGAACGTTTACCTTTGAACTCAGAAGGAAACAACTTAGATAATCGCCCGGGAATCAGATTGATGGATATGTAGCTAATCACCACAATCCTGATGAACTTTAAATCAGTTTCCATGTGAGAGATGGAGAACTAAAGCTCAGGAAATAACTGACAAAATTATTAATATGCTCTCCCACTGTTCATTTAGGAATAATCAACGTCTTTCCTGTTGTAACAGTATATATTCAATCTTTGACAATAAAACACCTGAGATCTTTCTGTGGTTTTTCATCTGCCTGTAAAGGTCCACCTTGAACTTCACAGCCCTGAGCTTTCCCAGTGCAGTAATAATTTCTGTGCATGACTAGAATAAATTCCATAATGCCTCGCACCGATAACAGAATTATTTGCAGCAAGGAGTCCTTAAAAATATTAGAAATGTTAGTCTGAATTCACCAGAGAGTTTAACACCAACTTGTAATCATTTAACTGTTTTTTTGAGTATGTAATGGTAAATGTGAAAACAGATCAGTACAGTCTTAACCACAATTATGCACTCAGAACACAAAACCTTATTATGGTGGAACACAAAGTCTCTGGAATAAAAAAAAAAAAAAAAAGCTTTGCACTCTACTAAGACACTTGTCATTTACGCAACTCAGATTGTGTAAAATATTTTGTGGTAACATAGATAAACACAACAAACAGAAGGTGTGAGAGCTTCATATGAGGATGCAGAAATATAACATTGCTGCACTAACTGTGGAGTGGCTTGGCAGGTTGTGTGGCTGTAGTTCTGTAATGGATGGACATAAGCTCTTCAGTCAAGACAGGAAGGGAATGGTAGGAGGAGGGTCTTCATGTCAATAGGCAGCTTGAGTAAACCAGGCTACCCCATGCAATGAGCAGCAGGCTGGCCAAAACTGTGCTGGTCAGGATCAGAGCAGAGTACAGGGAGGGTAGCTTTGTGGTGAGAGTTTGTTACCAACCACCCTAACAATTGAGGAAGTGGACAAAATTCCTTTTTAACTAACTCAAGGAAGTCTCTGTATCATCATTCCTTGTTTTACAGGAGACATTAGCTTCCCTGGCATCTGCTGCAAGGGCAACTCACTGGCACACAGACAATGTAGGGGGTAGGGGTGAGAGTGTTGGAGTGTGCTGGGAACAACTGCTTATCATAGAAGCTGGATGAGCCAGAAAGTGGTAGTGGCTTTTCTGGATCACTACTTACCAACAAGAAAGAACTAGTTGGGAGTGAGGTAATCAATGGCAGCCTTGATGCAGCAAACATGATACTCAGGAAAATGTATAGGTGACTCAGGAGACTGGCTTGGCTAAACAGGGAACGCATGACTGAGCTCAGCTGAATAGATTTAAAAAGAAGGTGGAGGTCAGAACAGGTTACAAAGGAAGGCTGTAGAACTGTTTCCCACATATGGAGGAATGCTATTAGGAAACCCAAGACTCCCTTTGAGTAGAGACTTGCAAGGGATATCAAGGACAACAAGAAAAGCTGTTGTCACTATGCTAGCAGTAAAAAAATAAACAGTGAATATGTGGACCCAGTGCTCAACAGGCTGATTGATTTCAGTGAAAATGGCTGCAGATAAAGTACAAATACTCAATGCCTTTTTTTGCCTTAGTCTTCACCAGCAATGTCTCTCAGATCTCTGTGCCTAAAGGCAGGGTTCAGGTAGGAGAGGAGCTGTCAGAATAGAGTGAGATGCAAGTCAGGTATCTAGTGCATGGAACTAAGTTTGTATCCGAAGATGCCAACAGAGTTGTCTGATATCCTTTCAAAGCTGTTCCCTGTCACCTTTTAAATGTCATGGAGATTAGGGAATGTTTCTGATACCTACAGAAAGGCAAATATTGCACTTATCTTTAAAACATGCCAGAAGAGTGATCCAAAGAAGTACAGGCTGGTCATGAGCCTTACTTCTTCAATCTCTGGGAAAATCACAGAGTAAGACCTTTTGGGGCACATTTCTGGGTACATGAAGGAGAGCAGGATGTCTGGGAAACATTAGCCTATATATACCAGAGGTAAATCATGCCTGAACAGCCTAATTTCCTTCTGTAATGAAATTACTGGATATGTGGATTAAAGGAGAACAGTAGACATTGACTTTGACTCTAACAAGACTTTCAACACAGTCTCTCTCAGCATCCTTAATTGCAAGTTGAGATGTTATGGTCTACATGGATGGCCAACTAGATGAAGGAAAATCTGGCTTCATTTGGGCTCAACGGGTAGTGGTTAACGATTTGATCTTCTCCTGGATTCTGGTTTCAAATGGATTACTGCAGAGTTCTGTGTTAGGACCAACAGAGTGCACTGTCATGAAGTTTGTGAATATCAGCCTTGGGGAACTGAACACACTTGAAGGCAGGCTGCCATTCAGAGGAACCTGGATAAGCTGCACAAATGGGCCAGCCAGAATCTGACGAAATTCAACCATGATACAAGCTGAGCCTTGGAAAGGTAGGTCCCCTGTCAGTGACAGTGTGAGGATGGTTCAGCCAGTGTGCAACTCTGTGGAGATGACTTGGGAGCCCTGGTGAGCATCAAGCTGAGTAGGGGCCAGTGGTGCACCAGTGTAGTAACAAAGAGCCAGAAGTGCACTGGCTGTGTGAACAGAAGAATGGCCAGAGCTTGAGGTTGATAATTATCCACCTCTACTCAGCACTTGTTAGATGGTATCTAAATACTGCGGCCAGTTTTCCTAACATAGGAAAGATGTAAATTAAACTGGAACAAGTTTGGCAGAGGGCAACCAGGATGGTCAGTGTCTTGCCAACAGAGGCTGTGGGACTGAGGTTTGCTCACCTGGGAGGAGTAACAGGCCGAAGCAGTCTCCCAGCAGCTACATAGTGCTGACCAAGGAGTTGGAGTCAGGGTGAGAGGCAACAGTCATACACTGAGATGGGATTTTTCCCCATGAGACTAATTAAGCACTGGAATGGGTTGCCCTGAGAGACTGTAACATATCTGTCCTTTGAGAGTTTTCAGGACCTGACTGGACAAGGCACTGAGCAACCCTTCCTGAATCGAAATATAGATCCTGCTTTGAGCGGGCAGTTGGACTATAAGTCTCCTGAGGTCCTTTCCACCTTAAATGATTCCAAGAATATAGCACTTTACTGCATAAGAGAACATTAAAAGTTGTACTTTGTTCAGAATTATAAACAAAATAAGATGAAACTTTTTATAGATATTCAAGTATTTTTAAGTTTTTTTTTTTATTGCAGGTTTTTAGAACAGTTTTACTTAAGCTTGAGAAGCAGTAGAGCTTCTTTAACCAGAATCAGAACCAGCTTAACTGGTGTTGCACTATCATGCAAAATAGCATCCTGATGCATGTTGTATCATATCACAATTCAACATTAACATACATTGACTAAGTGACATGATACAGTGCAATGTTAGGATATTAATTCTTTATTTGATAGTCTGTCATTCTCATCCTTTTTTAATAAATAAAAATACAAGGAAGCAAACTATTTTTGAGAATTTGATACCTTACTTTCTTCAGTCACATTCAGTGCTGTCTTACAAAAACAAAAACATGAAAAAAGCTTTACCCTTGAAAGATTTGATTATATAGTATTGAATTCCACAGGTTTAATGGTTGTATTGACACTTACTTTTTTTCCTTGGTAATTCTGTAGTTGAATGTTCAATTCTAATTTTCAGACATAATCCTAAAATAACCCTAAAGATTATATGAAGCATTTAACAACCTCTGATTTAAGTGCCAGTGTCATTGTAAGTCAAACTTAAAGGTTTTGGAAAAATTATGGAATAACCTCCAAACTTCACACAAATATTAGAAAAATTGAGTGTTAACCACTAGACGTAAGTGGTTTCAAAGGCACTGTGACTTCAGTGGAAGCATGCAACCCTTAATTTATGAGTGTTCAAATTTAAGCACAATGCTGAAGCAGAAGTTCAGATTGGTAGCTTTGGCATAATTTATTTTTGAATAAAAATAAAACTATGTATGAACTTGTTTAGCCAACTGAAGGAGGTAAGATTGGGAATATTAAAATGGTTTCAGGTCAATACTGACATACGGAGGAAGTTCACCCATTGACTGTTTTACAGACCTTTAAGAGCATGGAATATACTTTAGTTCAAAAGACCTGAATTAAAATGTGACTCAGGTTCTCAGAAGTGTTGCATAAATTAGCTGTTCTTATTTGCAGATATTAAAAGTAGTGTCAGAAACAGAAATAATTAAACAATAAGACCAGAGGTATAGTGAAAAAAAAAGATACAAAAATGGAATAGTGTGAAGAAGATGAGTATTTGTATTTTTTCATCTAAACTTTACCACCTCAGAGTGTTTTTGCTTTGTATTAGAGTGATACCAATTTGAAAAATGAGAGACTAGTCCTTTGGCATCCTTGTTCTTGAGTCAAGAATTGTTCTTTTGAGGTTTTCTTCACTCACACAAGGCATTTGGAATCTATGGAGTTTCCTTTTGAAAGTCACTTGAATGCATAAGCTCACGATCTTCTTAGACACATCTTTCTGGTGACTTGTGCTGGTTCCCTCTCTATAAACTAAATATGACTTGAAACGTACATCAGCCTAGGCTACCTACCCTTTTCCAACAGAATACTTCAAATGTGGGCTCACTTCTTTTTTGAGTATGTAAATGTTGGTATCCACACAGTTTATCAACAAGCCACAATCCCGGGCTTGAAAAAGATCTTCAGGAAGCAGCAGAAGAGTAAATCCACATTTATTTTACCCCATATGCAAGTATGTCCCTTCCTGCTGCACAGATGTTCTGCATATTTCTGACTTCTCCCATTTATCTCAGCTGCCATTGTAGTTATATTACAAAGATATAACTATAGAGGAAGTTTTAATTACACACATAAGGGAAATTTTTTTCAACATGAGGGTGGTCAAACATTGGACCAAGTTGATCATAGAAGATGTGGAATCTCAAACTTCATAAATATTTAATTTGACTGCATGCAGTCCTGAGAAACCTGGGCTAAGTCATCTCTGCTTTGAGCAAAGGTTGAACAGGATGCGTTCCTCAGCTCACTTCCAACTTAAACTATTCTATGATTATGTGACAGTGAAATCTTTACTGAACATTACATATTTTTTTTCTATTTGGCATTGGTGAAGAGCTGTAAATTAAGCTGTGCTGAAATTAATGTGGGTAACTACAATCAACATGCTAGCATCCTACCAGAAAATAGCTGCAATCCATTAAAAAGCACATTGGGTTTGATTACATTTTCTGAGTTGTTGTCTTAAGATCATTGTAGTCCCGCATCCCAGATGAGTGTCACAAATGGTCATAGTGGGTGTCTGTTTTTAAAAGAAATTGCATCTCTGTCAAAATGTATGTCTAGGATTGAGTGAAAAACTGGTCATTTTGACCAATTAACTTCTTTTATTGGAAAACTCCTGGTTAGATTAACTGGATTCCTTTCTAAGTGCAAAAGCTTGAATTATCTGACTTCAAAATATGAGCCACTACAAATAGTTCTTCTGTGAAACAGAAAAGAAACAGAGAGATTAATTCTAGTAAGATAGTGTAAAAGAAAAAAAAACATGCCACCTTATCTGCTCCATTTACCCCTGTGGTGAAAGATGCCTCCACCCAGGCAGAGCTGTGGAAGGGAGTGGCTTCGGTGCAGACCTTGGGCTGCAGGCGGTGCCCAGACCTCTCCCCTGGAGCAGGGGGCAGACCTGCCTGCAAAAGGTGTGCCCAGGTGGAGGAGCTCCTACGGCAGGTGGCTGAGCTGCAGGAGGCAGTGAGAAGGCTGTGTAGTATCAGGAAGGCTGAGACAGGCAACTGGTTCCAGGTGCAGTCTCCTGTGGTGCCACAACCCATGGATAAACAACCAAAAACCATCCCATCAGTACACTCAGAAGAAAGGGTGGCCACCAATGCAGACAGGGCGGAAGACCATAATGCAGAGGAGTGGAAGCTTGCAAAGGCAAAGACCAATAGGAGGAAGAGGCTTCCTCCAAAGGCTGAAGTGCTCTTGCAGAATCACTTCACTGCTCTGCAAGCTGAAGAGGAAGGACCTGTTCCACCACAAGAAACACTGGAGCCAAGCAAGGCAGCACGATCTGCTCCTAGCATAACAACTACCTTGACTAAGAAAAAGTGATGGGTGATAGTAATAGGAGATTCTCTTCTGAGAGGCATGGAGCCACCCATTTGCTGGCCTGACCCTCTGTCTAGAGAGCTGTGCTGCTTGCCAGGAGCTCATATTAGAGGTGTGACTAAGAGGCTACCAAATCTCGTGTGGTCCATGGACTATTATCCCCTACTGTTGTTTCATGTGGGCAACAGTGATATGGATGGGAGGAGCCTGAGGAGCATTAAGAAAGATTACAGAGATCTTGGAGAGGCAGTAAAGGGATCTGGAGCACAGGTGATTTTCTCTTCAATCTTCCCAGTTGAAGGGAAAAGGTATGAAAAGGCAGATAGAATCTGGCACATCAACAAATTGTTGCAGGAGTGGTGGCAGACCAAGGGCTTTGGCTACCTAGACCATGGGGCTAGCTTCAAGAAGCCTGGTCTACTGGGGGCTGAGGGGATCCATCTGTTCAAAAGAAGGAAAAGAATCTTTGGTTGTAGGCTTGCCAACCTGGTGAGGAAGGCTTTAAACTAATATTGCCGGGAGAGGGGAGACTTAATCCATCCAACTCTTACCACTCCAGTGACAGAAAAGGCAACAACAAATGCCCAGAGCCTGGAAAAGGTTCACAGGCTGGCATAAAGACAGCTGAAGAGCAACACACAGGAGGTCCAACCTCTTTGGGAGCACAAATTAAGTGATTCTACACGAATGCACACAGTATGGGGAATAAACAAGAGGAGCTGGAGATATGTGGACGCCTGCAGGGGTACAATCTTATTGGCATCATAGAGATGTGGTGGGTTGGATCCGATGGCTGGAGTGTTGGAATGCAGGGATACAGTCTCTTTAGGAAGGACAAGCAGGGGAGATGAGGAGGGGGTGTTGCCCTCTATATCAAAGACCAGCTGGAGTGCATGGAGCTCCACCTGGGGTCAGATGAGATGACAGAGTTCTTGTGGGTCAGGATCAAAGGGAGGCCAGGGACAGGAGACATTATGGTGGGGGTCTGCTACAGACCACCTGACCAAGAAGAGCAAGTGGATGAGGCCCTCTACAGACAGATAGGAGCAACCTCACGCTCACAAGCCCTGGTTCTCACGGGGGACTTCAACCACCTTGGTATCTGTTGGAAGAACAACACAGCACAGCATAGGCAGGCCAGGAAGTTCCTGAAATGGGTTGATGACAACTTCCTTCTCCAAGTGATAGAGGAGCCAACCAGGAGAGGGGCTACGCTGGACCTTGTTCTCACCAACAAGGGCTGGTGGGGAATGTGGAACTCAAGGGCAGCCTGGGATGCAGTGACCATGAGATGGTGGAGTTCAAGATCCTGAGGGCAGTGAGGAGGGCGCACAGCAAACTCACTACCCTGGACTTCAGGAGAGCAGACTTTGGCCTCTTGAGAGACCTGCTTGGAAGAGTCCCATGGGATAAACCCTGGAGGGAAGAGGGGCCCAAGAAAGCTGGCTAATATTCAAGGATCACTTCCTCCAGGCTCAGGGGCAATGCATCCCAAAAATGCCAGGAGGCCGATATGGATGAACAAGGAACTCCCGGGCAAACTCAAAGAAAAAAGGAAGCATACAGAGGGTGGAAGCATGGTCAGGTAGCCTGGAGAGAATACAGAGAGACTGTCCGTGAA
>VZTO01011521.1:2751-28468 GCA_013400615.1 Syrrhaptes paradoxus | reverse complement strand
ACTGCTGTGTACCTCCTTCATTACTCACTAATGACTCCCAACTGTAGTTTTCTGCGAAGCATTAGGACCTAAGGTGCTGACCCTCATGATTCTCAATGGGTTTGGATGATACGGAAAACATCCCAAAATCCCATTGGCTCAAGCCAGTTTGGCAGCAGTACAGTGGAAACAGTGTGATATATTTGGCTCCTGCAGGTGATGAGTTTCTCTGTCATACTGTAATGAGGTTCTTTGAAGGAAAAGCGGATGATGGAAGACTCAGTAGATGCTTCAGTTCATTTTTTCCCCCAGGAATATTGATTCTGAGCTCTTCTTCACTGACTATGGCATGCATAAACTGCTGCTTTTCCCAATCCCGCAAATCACACTTAAAAATTATTTTCTAGTTATTTTAGCAGGAGAATGAGGTGAAGAAAGCACAAGGGAGGCAGAAATAGAGCGGACTTTGATTCTTCCACTCCAGTGGGTTCATGTGAGAGTCACTCAAAATGTAGATAGGAAGAAACTTCATAGAACTGAACCCAATACAGAAACCGCAATATAATATCTTAGGTTTCTGGATGAGTCTCAGGAAGCAAAGAGACATAAAAATCTGTTACCTAAAGGACCTGAAGTTCAGTCTATTAATGCTAGAGATGATTCTCATTGAAACCTAAGTAAGGTACAGAGACGAGGTTCCAAAGGTAGGGGAGAAAAGTTTTGAAAGCAGATGTCTTTTGAAAATCAAGAGAAATTCAGTAAATCTTATCCCTACTTGGATACATTCTACTTCTTGCAAAACTCTTCCCCTTGGCTCAGAAGTCACAGAATAATGTAGTAACTCAAAACTCCTTCACTGGTGCAATACCTGGTTGAGACATAGTCACCATAGTGAGTCATCCCAAACAGACAACGGCAGAGGCTTTGATGAATGACTGGGTAGTCCTTATGTGAGCTTTTGCCTACCAGCTACACCATAATTTTGTCTGTGTAATAATTAACAACAACATATGTCCACTTAATGAAGACCCAAGTTTAAGGTCAAATTTTCGTGACTTCTAAAGAGTTGGAGACCTGCCAAATAATTGACACCCTTTTCTTTCAGTTCACATTTTCCAGACCTGGAGACATGTCCTTGGTCTGAGCAACATGCAGAAGATCTTCCCTGGGACTTCGGTCTCAAACAGAAGATATTAACTCGAAACTGTGAGCTTATGCCAGAAAAAAACCCTGCCAGCACAAGAAAAACATTTTACTTAACCAACACCATGTCCTGGGACAGTTCCCCAGCCCCACTTTGAGAATCAGAATCAGTGGCTGGGATGGTATCAGGAAATCCAAACCTCTGTCAGCGAGACTTATGTTTCCTACTGAAAGAAAAGATGATGTAGAAAATCATCTGGAGAATAGATACAGGCCCAAACCTGTCCTGATTAAGCTTTTTCCCTCGGGGGATATCTCAGAGACTGCAGCAGTGGCAGCACGGAGCTGAGGGAAACACTCTCAGAAAAGCAGATTGTCCCCTCCAGCTGGCAGCGGAGGTGCAGACCGTGTGGGTCTTGCCTAACAGTCTGGGTGAGGAAGCATTACTCAGACAGTTTCAAGAAAATGTGTGCTGACTGACACGGAGCTTTCCACCTTTTATAGCCTTTCCCTATGGATCTGGTGAGCTAGGCTCAATTTAAAGTACTTCGTTATACAAATTTTCTTATACCAAATGATGCTTTTTCTCTTCTAAGTGCTAACGTGTTACTCTTGTGTACGTGACAAAAAAAGGAGTTTTTCTTTTTTCATGTTTTTCTTGAGATGGTATTTATTTACCACAATGGAAGTACAAAACATAGACAACACATGCCAAAAACAAACCCAACTGAAAAATCAAATCATCCTTGACGCAAGGGATATCTTGGTAGCAGCTGGAGGTCTTGAGATATGAGGGAAATTTGTGCAGTATTATTGCATATTGACATTAACAACTATGACAAATGGAGCAGTAGAAAAAAGTACTAGTGGTGCTTTCTGTGCACTAACAGTGAAAGAAACAGGAAAGTAATAGATACCCTGAACTTCTCAGATTATGTCATTTTCTGCTGCTAAGATATGGCATTATTCTTTCAAATGAAGCTGTGTTACAGAAATATGCCTATAACTATCAGTTACACAAAAAGCAGTTCCAAAATATAATAATTTATCTGAAAAACCCTACATTTCTGATAATTTTCCTGGTTCTGCTAATTATATACATGCTTCTGAAATATCACTTGAGGACAGCAAAAAATCACCAAAACTAGACAACTACAGACTGCACATCTTTTATAAACAGGACATTTTTGCCAAGTGAAAAAAAAAATGGAGTTAATATCATAGTTATTGTATTAGTTGTTAAAGAGAATCAGATCACTAAAACAGCACAAGTTATTAGTATTTACAGGACTATGCTATATTTATTGAGCTGATCTCAGGACCTGCATATCAGAATTAATTTAAAATATATTACATCACTACCCTTATTGGACATGAATTATAATTTTAAATCTGCCCAGAAATGCACATATATGTCTTTACCTATCATTAACAATCACTACAGTACTTTCAGATGTTAATTTATAACACATTTATAAAACATACACATTTTATGATCAGCCATACACTTGATATTTCTTTTCATTCATATTTATTTTTGATAAATATATATAATTCTTTATATAATAGACAATTATATAGAAGATAATGATTCACAGACAAATGATTATATACACTTGTTACCGTTTTAAATATGAATACATTAATTTTTAATTGCAATATACAGTAAAATATTAGCAATATATTAAATATTATCAAGATAATAATATGCAAGTGAAATAATTTGATTTATCCATATATTTATTATTTATAAATTTTAGTGAATGGGCTCTCAGGGTTATAAACAGTCAGGTGCAAAAGTAGGTTCACAAGAAATGAATACAATGTCCAATTGTGTGCTGAGAAACCACATTTAGTCCAGGAGCAGTCACATACCTGGATGGAGGCAGAGCTGCTCTCACTACTCTTGCCACGAGGAACTGGAAAGCTGCAGAAGAGCCTGATAAATTAGCTCCTTATTCATAGAAAAATCAAGTTGCTGTAGCAACCTTGTAGCAACCCTGGCTGCCCAGCACCCTAGGGGTCAGTTGATCTTTCATCAGCCATAAAGAGAAATAGAAAGTTGCAGAGCTCTTTTACACTCCTTGGTAGCTAAACTGTCTCAAGTGATAACAAATTATAAGACCTCTGAGCCAAAAATAATACTCTCTCACACTTAATGCTTTGCAAGAAAGACCAGCTCTGCAGAATCCTTTCAACACCAGCCTCTCCCTCTGATCTCTTTACCCTCTGCAATAGCCCAGCACTTGGAGGCAATGCATCAGGTCCCTGGTGCCAATCCAGAACAAGTTTAATTGATTTTGCTCATTGCAATAGCTCTTTGCAAACACAGTCTAATCCCAGTTAATGCTCACAACACGCTGCAAGCCACATAAGGAGTTTCATGCTAGAGAGAACTCTTCAGATTTGGGCTTATTGTACTTATTTACCCAGAGCACAGAGACAGTCAGAATGAGGGATCACAGCTGTGAATACAGCTGTGCAAATTCATGGGACTCTTCCTAATGATTTCCATAGGCTTTCGTTCAGAATTTTGTTGCCTAAATGAACATCTGAGCCAAGTGACAGTGCTATTGCTTCCTCTGACTGTCCTTTTGAATCCTTGATAGATCCTTTTATCATAGCAGTGATGAGCTGTTTAAAATACTTCTTAAAAACTATTAAAGTATTGACATTATAAGCACTATATTTTTTTTATTTGAACAGTGGATTAAAGCACCTTCTTCCAGACAGTTACAATGAATAGTGAGCAGTGAGCAGCCAGTCAGCCAAGGCTTTTCATAATTATGATAAAAGCTGTCTCAGAGGGTTAACAGAGACCCCGAGGTGAGTCAGTATGACAGGAGCTACAAAGCTACATCCCACACATACTAACTCAAGCGACACCACATGGCATAAGCCTCTTTGCCTGGCTTGCTGTGAAGTTTCTCTTTCTCTAAAGTTAGTCATAAAATGAAGCAAAAAGGGAAAGGAAGGAAACAAAAATATTCCTGAAATTTCCATTCATCTGGATATTTTCTGACCTATCCTCGTATATAAACACTGTTGTTCTACCTTTAGTCTTCTTGGAATCCCGTGGATTGCTTCCTGTGTGGCTTTCGCAGCTGCAGTCTCCAGCTTGTTGCAAGACTTCCCTTCTGCCTTCTTTTCTATTCATTCATCCTTTTACTCCTGTTTCCCTCCCCAATAATCTCCTCCCTCCTCCAGCTCTGTGTCTGTCTCTCCTACCTTCCACCCTATCATCTCAGCAGTCACTCCTCCATCAAGTATCTCCTCTGGTCTGTCTCCTCCCCCACTGAATTATCCTCTAGTTTTTGTCTCCACTTCCAGAATTTACAGCTTTACATCATTTCTGTCCTTGTCCACTGCCATTAACATTTATATTTCTTAAACTCTCCCATGATACTTTATTCTTTCTCCTCCTGCTTCTCTCCCTCTACCTGAAATCCTGGTATATAACCTTCTTGCACTAGCAGATAGTCAAAAAGCTGATTGCAACCGAAAGACAGATTTATTAGTGCTTTTTGGCACACAGATTAATCTTACCTGAAAAGGTTAACTATAAATAATAATTTAAGTTTGGTACCTTATAATCCTGTAATGTGTTCTTGTTTGTGTCTTTCCTAAAGCCTCAGAACAGAAAAGCACAAGGTACTCCCACCCATTATTTTTTCCCTGCCCAGCTGTCATTCAGCACACTTTCTGAAGTCCTCCCATTTCTAAAAAAATGAATATTGAACAGCTTCACCCATACACAATGAAGTAGATGTGCCATGTAAAGGAAAAGCAAACCTCATCCTCGACTTACCTGCACCAGAACTGAGAGAGGATCTGAGATGAGGCTGGGAATAGCTCAGACTCCTCTGAACGCAGGGTCACACGGGTTCAGTGGTGAACAACAGGCATATTGGGCTACCAAAACCAGTGCTGAGCCCTTCCTTCCAGCCCAAAACAGCTAGAAAGGAAATGGGATGTTATCCTTCACCTCTTTCTTATGCTTTGAGAAGTCAGGGTGCTCGTTAGTGTTTAGTGTTTAAAAACAATCCTTAAAATTACATAGGATAAAGATTGCAGAATCGTAAACACGCCATCGCATCATGAAACACCCCAGGCATGTTTGTGGCAGAGTGCACACCCTCCATATAATTATACTTGGGCTTCTCTGTTTCAGGCAAAAAGTAACAATAGACACTTATCAGATTCCCAAAATGGTGCTGGAGAGGATTCAGCAGGACACTCCCAAGACTTTCTGGGTAGTAACAGCCACCGGATTACAGACGTATAAATGCTCAGTCTCTCCAGTTTCTGGCAACCGTTTCTTCCACTCTGCACTCTGCTCTGTTACTGGTTTTCTAGTTAGTTTTCTGCCAGTCTGTCTTTCACAATTCCTTTTCTCAGCTGCCAGATTCTGACATGGACTTCTCTCCCTAAGCCTTGCTATCAGGCTGTCTGCCCACTTCCCCTTAGAGGATAAATCTTCACCATATGAGAGCAGTACCTCTAAAAGTCTTACATGTGCGCACTGAAATGCTCATCCCAGCATTGCACCTTCATGCAATCGGGAAGGGTTTTTTCACTGTATTTCTGTGTGTGAGAACTGTTTTAACAGCAGTTATACATGCTAGGTCTCACTGAACATTGCGTTTTCCAAAGTCCATGTAGCCAAGGGAGCATGCCAGTATCTTGATCAAACACTGTGGACATCTGTCACCTGATATCTGTCAGTTTACCTACCATGCCTCTGTCTATAGTTTTACTGTGTCTGTGATTCTAACATACACATACCTAGTGTCTGTATGCACCTTCGAGTGATGTGTACCAATCTCTTCATAACAAATAGAAACAACTGCAGTGGAGATGATTTTTTATGGCCTCCCAACAGCTTTCCTGGAAGCAAGCTCTCTTCATCTTGGTACAACAGGCATATGTTGCCTCATGAATTGGTGAGGCTTGTGAGAAGAAGGTCTTGTCTTTTCTTGCATAGTAAGCATGAGAAGATATTATCTGTGGATGTTTTATTTTCCTGTGCTGAAGTAAAATGTAAAGGCCTTCTTACCTAAGGGCAATAATATTTCATTTTCAACCCAACAAGTATTAAGCACTTATCCATGCTTACATGTACACATGAACACACATGCACGTGTCCTGTTGTAAATCCAAATAATGTCTCCTGAGATCTAGTGTGTAGCTGAGCTCTTTTGCCTCTTGCAACCTTGGCTATTGCTATTTTCCATCATGCAAACACCCTGAAAACTGCCGCCTCTTCTTGGAAACTTCTGTGTGTGTCTCACTGAAATGCACGTGTCTGGGAGGCTTTGTGCCTACATAGACCTTTGAAATCGTGTTATGATTCGCTGCACAGCCTTAACCAAACCATACTTTTCATACCATTCAGGTTGCTCACCTGAAGAATGGAGCAGTAATATAGACCTATTTCTCTGGCATGTTGCCATGCTTAGTGTGTTGCTTAACCCAAGGTGCTTTCTGAGGTGCTACAGCCTTCTTTAATGTGGCTGCTGTATTTCTTAGTAGCCTTCCTTTTCTTATGATGAAATTCATCTGTGAACACTTTTAGAATTATGCCTCATCTAAATGCCATTTTGATACTTCATGCTTAATTCATATTATGCACTGGGCCCACATATTGTGCCCAGTGTACATTCTATAGATGAAACAAGACCAACTTCCAAAGTGTAGACCAAATGCGAATGTGTTGACCCAACACATCACCTAATTCCACTTCCAGATCTTTCTGGATCACCTGAAAACATAACTTGTTTGGATCTTACAGCTCTAAGGATCAAAATCCAGCTTAAACTTATCTTTGACTATATATGTGTTGTCTTCCACCCTACTGCAGGAAATCTTCATGCTGCTGTTGTTCCCTGTTGTAAACGTGATGTGCAGCCTTCAAGCATCCTAGAACTCAGCAGATGCATTGTTTCCTGTGTGGGAACTTAAGTAAAGTTTTTCAAGACCAAAAGCTTACAGATCTTAATTAAAGAAGCCCACGAATCAACAAAAATCAGACAGCAGAGAATAACATTTTTTTTTTCTGAAATTCTTTAGTGCATTCTGAATCAATATGCCTTTTACGTAACTAAAGAAATGAACTGACATTCTGGGTAGGATTCATCTTTCCATATTTTGTTGTCTACATTGTAGACATCTGAATGTCTACCCAAATCCCTTCCTTGTCTACAGAAAAAAATATGCCTTTCTAGGACTTGAGTCCTCTCATCCTTACTATATGATAAATTAAAAGTAGTTCTCATGAACTACATGCCGTGAATGTCTATTCTCCTGCAAAAATTTAGTTCAGAATACTTCCCAGTGTGAGATAACTTTCTTCACAAGCGAAAAAGTATTATTATCGTATATAATACCCCCAAAAAGGCATGCAAAGGTGCAATCCAAAGATCTTGAAGGATTTTCAGAATTTCAGAAATAACCTGTATACAACTTTATGAGACATTGGAAGGGAGCAGAAACAAATAAAATTATAATAAAAGCTTTATCTGACCTGGTCTCATCCTCATTTTGTAATTGGAACTTATTTGATTCTGGGATTTACTTGCTATGGGGTTAGTTTCATCCTGAAAGAAGTGACTGTAGTTAGATAGACTTTATACAATGATGTAACTTGAATTTAAACAGCCTATGGACATTTTTGTTCCTGGGTTTTGCTCAAGGTGAATTTCATCACAGCTGAAAGAGCTCATATAACTCTTTATTAAATAATCGCAACATGAAATTCTTTTATTCTGCTTGACTCGTTAAGTTTTTTATTCTCATTTATTCTTGTATTTTTTTATTTCACCATATTGTAATTAGTAAAATTAATACAAAATTAATTAGCAATTAGAACTTGTGAAACACTCTGCGCTTACAAGGCATGGAAGCCTCAGCTTCATGAAGTGCTGATGGAATCCTAGTCAGTGGTTTTCTTCAGGCAGTTTTAGAGGCACATAAAGGAGCCATCATATGAATTAAATAATTACAGCTCTTCATTAATTAGGTGCTAAGATAGAAATCAGTTCAATATTAAGGTTTAGCAAGGAGCATACTAATCTAGACACACCGTGCAATGTTGAGTGATACTTATGAAAAAGTATTACACTGACAAATACTTGACACCTAAGTCTTCCAGTATGGCATCTCTAACAACAAGAAAAGATGAGAGATATTGCAGTATGTTGTACTTTTGTTCAAAAACTACAACAACCAGCACTGAACTTGGATTTGCTGTACATTGCAGGAGTAGTTGATGCTTAAGCAAAACAGTAACATAGCAAGATTTTTTTCTTAAATGAAAAATCAAAATAACTCCTAAAGAGTTAAATGGTTCAGTCTCTGACATGAGAAGTGGACTTTCATAGAGTTTATAAGGATTCAGAGCCCTTGAAAGTAGTGTTCTACCCGCTTTTTGCTAATAGTGAGCCTGACAGTTTCTAGAATCACAAATAAAAATGTAAAGAGAAATTTATACAGTGTTAATACTTTCTGTGCATGTTCAAGTGTTAAAAGCTAGTCTGAATTTAGAAGCTACAAAGTGGCCTATCTCCTTGTTTAGTGACAGCCCATCCCTGACAGATTTACTCAGGTAACTGAGTGTTCACAGAGAATCCCTGCAGAGCCTGCAGGGAAGCTGGCAGAGCTAGCACCCTTGCTGGGTGTAGGCGACGAGACTGGAAACTCCCGTGTCTCCAAGTAAAATGTCAGAGTAGGAATTTTTTCCCAGTCTAGTTGCCTAGACCTGCTGCGTACATGCCCAGAATTGGTGACAACAACTTCCCTCTTCTCCAACTGAGTCTGGACATATTTGGAGCCATCCAGAAATAGGGGCCAGACCAAGTGACAGGTCACGGGAATTACATCAGAGAAGTAATGAAGTTAATAAATAAAAGGAAGTGGAAAATCAGAAATTCTGTGATATTCTTCAGTTCTTCTGAGATAAAGCCCATTTATTTCCAGGTATTCTTCTTTACATTTCAGCATGGTTAGAAATATAATCTTTGCTTTATTTTTGTAAAGCAAACACTGCAATGTCCTAACGTACATGAATCTTAAAAATGTTATTTTCAGAAGTCACAAATTATAGTGGATTCCTTCAAATTTATATAGCTGATTTATGAAGACTGCTATCTGTCCTTTGGAAAATCAGATCCCTTTCAGTTGAAATTACCATGTTCCCCAAAAGAGAGAGAAAAGCATTGCCAAAAAGTGTTTAAAATATAAAGTTACTGGTTACTTAAAAAACGAAAGAGGCATATTTGTTTATACAGTGCCTAAATAGTGAAAAATCAAGTTGTTGGTTTAGACTATTTCAATCTTGACAAATAGCAGTTGTTTTTAGTAATAAAAAACACATAAATCTCAGATCTAGATTGCTCAGCTGGATAGCTGTCTGCTATCTCTTAAAACAGAAGGAAAAATATTTTCTGCCATTTTTTTTAGCCATATAGCCCTGAATTTTACCCATCAGAATGTTCCCAGCAGGACGCTCACAGTGCTTATGTCCTCTCCTACTGGAAAAATTCTTGGCAGTTGTTTTTCATCTTAGCAGACCTTAATTAGCTTTAATTTCTTTGGACTCTCATTTGTATTTTCCAAACACAAGTGCCATGTCAGGAAAACGCCTTTTCATGAAAATATGTTTGAGCATGCCTTAAATCTTTTGAACAAGCATTGACTTACGGTGTATCCCACGTGTGTTTCAGCAAATCCCTTCTTAGAACATCTCTGTCTGGGAGTTCTCGATTTACAAGACATATCTTCAAGGGCATAGGAAGGAGCAGCAAGTAAAGACATATGCTTTACAAAGGACTTACAAACAGTTCCTTTCTACTTTAGCAAGCACAAGGTATGTACACTGCTAAATGAAAGAAGGCACAATATCACAATTCAGGCAACAGGCTGCTGCCCTAAAGAACTGAAACTTGCCTTCTTTTTTTTTTTTTTTTTTTTTCCTGAGAATACCAATAACATTAACAACTTAATATATGGATTTACAGCTTCTATTTTCTAAGCTTTTATATACAAGCTGTAAGCTTCACAGATCTGGTTATTACATTTCTGAAAAGGTACACAAATGCTTGGATTGTTCTTGCTTCCTTGAAGCAGCATTCCCCTGTGAATTGACCAGCATTAATAATTTTATAAACATTCTTTTATTTCAACATTTTCAAACTTAAACAGCTAAATGAAGTTTTCTGTTATGGAATATGCAGACTTTCTAATTATAGAGAAGCCCAAATAACAACTTGTGTTCAAAATCTTCTGATATTTGCATTATTATCAGGGTCAGAATGCAGATTCTGGTCTGAAGAATGGAAATGTCTTTATCTTGTGCTCAAAGACTACTGCCCTACTGGGCAGCTGTAACAGATGCTGATCCTTGTTAAATTAGGAGGATACATACTGAACAAAATGTCACAAGAACATTTCTTGCACTTTGTGAGGACTTGGAACCACACGTGCACTTTGAGTCCCTAATGGCACTGGCAGTAATTGTGGAAAGAATAGCAGCCGATGAGATGCCGGAAAGTAAGAAGTCAAGAGCAAGAAACATATTGGGATTGAGACAGATCTTGACGTTGCACAAGTCATACTTAAATAACCGCCAAGAACGACTATTCAGAGGCCAGTAGCCCAAAGATACTTGGCTTCTCTTTTCAGTTTTAATCATTTTGTTCCAGGCACATATAAACAATACCTAATTGTAGGAAAGCTGGGAGGCAGTTTTCAACTCCAAAGAGTATGTAAAAGGGTAAAGGAAATTCTGATGTTAATAAGGGAGAACGAGACTTTAATGCTATCTGATCAGCCTCACGAGACTTTACAGCCAATAGACTAACAATCCTCAACCATGATTATATTGTGGAAGTAAATTAGGAGAAAAGTAAAGATTCAAGAGAGATATTAAAAATAACAAAGAAAATAAAAAACTAAGCAAGTGTGATGGGTTGACCTTGGCTGGCCGGTGCCCACCAAGCTGCTCTATCATCCCCCTGAACTGGACAGGGGATTATCATCATGGGCAAAACAGACTCATCTTAGGGACATTAATTTAATTTACTGACAGTTAAACAGAGTAGGATAGTGAGAAATGAGAAAAAAATCTGAAACTAACTTCCCCCACCCCCTGCTTCTTACTGGGCTCAACTTGGCCCCCAACTCTGCTACCTCCTCCCTCCAAGCAGTGCAGGGACATGGAGGATGAGGAATGGGAGCTGCAGGCCATTCATAGCACTTAATCTCTGCCACTAATTCCACCTCACACACTTCCCCTGCTCCATTGTGTGGTCCTGCCCATGAAATACAGTCCTTCATGAACTTCTCCAATGTCAGTCATACCCACAGGCTGCAGTTCTTCACGAACTACTCTAGCGTGGGTCCTTCCCATGGAGTAGAGTCCTTCAGGAATGGAGTGCTCCAGTGCAGGTACCCCAAGGGGTCACAAGTCCTGCCAGCAAACCTGCTCCATCCTGGGCTCTTCTCTCCCTTNGTTGGTTCTCTCACATATTCTCACTCCTCTCTCTCACAGCTGTTGCATAGCTTTTTTTTACCCTTTCTTAAATACATTATCACAGCTAGCAGCGTCGTTGACTGGCTCAGCTTTAGCCAGCAACAGTTCTGTTTTGGAGACAGCTGCAACTGGCTCTGTCAGGACATGGGGACAACTGCAGCCTCCCCTGCCCCAGTTGCAAAATCATTGTCATGTAAACCCAATACAGAAGAAAAAATAAAAATGTGGACATATGAAACAGTAAACCACGAGGCATATTCCAGTTAACTTTGACTTTTATGAAATCAGCATTACCTAACAGGCTCATCATTTTACTGTGGATCTTACAGTGTTTGGCATGGTTAAAGGCCTATTTATAGAGTCAAGTGTAAGCGTGTGTAAGTGCTATTATGAGTATCTCAGCTTTAATTTCTTGAAAAAAATTCTAGATATTAAAGCTAAAGCAAACAAAAATGAAGAAAAAAAAATAGTTTTGCAGTGAAACTGGTCTCCTAATTCTAGCAAGGTGAACTTATTTTTCCTGGGAGGGTGTGGTAGGGTTGGGTGCTTTGAAAATTTCCAATTTTTGCAAGACGTTATCAACATTTGTGGGAACTCTAATAACAATGTTTTAAATATTAAAATATATTATTATTACATATTTCTTGAGAGCAAATAATTTTGAACTACATTTCATCTTTTTCGTAGCTCTAACAGAGTGGTAACAATTTGAGAACTATACGCACAAAGGAATCTGACTTTTACAGTTTTTTGGTAAAGAAATGAAAAATAAATTACAAGAGTCAGTGCTGTCTTAGTGGTTCTCAAATAAAGCATATATGTTTACTTAAAATACATTGTTACAGACTTCCATAAAGTGCCTGGACAGGCAGATTCCCTCCTTTGGTTTCACTGGAGATCTGTCACATTTCAGTGGAGGGTTCTGTGTTTCAACTTTTTTTTTTTACTCAGAAGACTTTTGGACACCACTTCTGAACGTCCTTGGAAATAAACTCCTTTTCCTACAGATTTCTAATCACACAAATGCAGGAAAGTGTTACAATAAATGTTCTATAAACAGCCTTGGTTTGATGGATTAGCATTTCTGATTCTTCTAAACTTGCACTGATTTTCTGGCAATAATCTAACTGAAAAAGTAAGAAAATATTTGGATATTTCAGCTAGTTCAATAGCATTTAAGGAACAAGTTATGTTTTAAATTGTTCTGAATAAAAGCCAGTGAATTAAATTCAATTTAAAAACTTTGCTTATGAGGAAAATGGTGTGTTGGTGATTCCCCAGTGTCACAGGGTTTTTGCACAGAGAAGTACATGAACAAAACGAGGAAGACAGCCCTTAATCACGAAGCAGACAGGCCTGACCTTGCCTCAGTCATTAAGATGAGATCAAGTGTGAGGGAGGATTTCTCAATTGTTCGTTTTTTTTTTTTTTTGTGCATTGCCTATTTCTAGCGTCCTGTCATCCATCTAGCAATTATAAATTCTGTCACTTGCAAATGTTGCCTGAATCTGTAATTACTTCAAACCAAGTAGGTGATTAAACATAGTCCTACTTCAAAAGAATAATTCAACAGCAGCTAAAGGCTTGATGGAAAAACAAACCCATCAATGCAGTAGCTGAAATTGAATGTCTCCAGTGTAGGCTGCGTTTGTATGTGGAAACAGACCTTCTAATGGCATTAAAACTGTTTTGAAGTATTTACTGATACTTCAATTAGGCAAGTGTATTCATAGATGTACTATCACAAGGCAGTTCATGCTAATTTTAACAAGAATACAACCGTTTGCATCTGTCGTGAAAATATTAGTTTGCATCCATGTGTGATAAATAGATACATGTATGTTTTCATTGTAAATCGTTGTTTTGCTAAGGGATGAGGGAATGAACAGGATTTTGAAGGCATATTTGTTTTGTCATGTTGTGAGAGCTCCCAGGATTATCTTTTTCATGACATGCTGTTGTCATAATTACTTTTTTCAAACTCTCCTATTGTGCTTGTTCAACTAAAATAAGGCTTATCTGAACTGCTCTACAGCATTAAATATATTATTACGCCCCAAGGTTCCCACATGTTGTAAACCGTTTCTCATCGTATCCCAATTCATGCCTTCAACTAAATAGAAAAGTCAGGCTGAACTGGCAGCTGACTGATGAGTACAAATCCCATCCTTCCTTCCTCCTAACTTTAACCCATCTGCTTTAAATTATCATTTTCCTGATTCTTGTGATGAAGAAACCACTGGAGTAAGTGAGGCTGAGCAGATAGATAGGAACAAAAACGGACTTAATAGATTTGTTCTCTCTCATAGTCAGCATGAAGAGCTAATGCTAACAGGGTGCTCCAAAACAGTTTGAGTTTTGTTTATCTGCAGCTGGGGTAATCTCTAAATGCACATGAGTTAAGGAGGTCAGAGGGGGAGGTGAGAAGTGGTACTTTGCTGTTCTCTGTACTTCATATATGTTTGAAGAAAGCCGAAAGCTTAGTTAGGTGATCTAAGGCTGAAGAGCCTGTATTCAGGTGTGAGTGGTAAAGAGAAACTAGGCACTTTCTTTACTTCAGCAGGAGCTCTGGGCATTTGCTGAAATTAAAATTTTTACTTGAGGTGTCTAAATTGTGATTTCTATGCTGAATTATATAAACCAAAATCCAAGTAAACTCATAGGCCCCGTACAGATCAAAACTGGTGCAATAAATACAATCACCTTTTGAGAAATGTGCCAGTATGTCCTTGTGTCCCTTTTGTGTAGGAAAATATTTTATTTTTGCTTGGGGCAGAAGCTTCAATCCACAACAGTTAAGTCTAACATCTAGTGCAGTGAGTGACTGGGATTTCTCCAATTCAGTCAGAATATCAAATTACTACACTTAAACAAATCCTCACTTCATTTATTTTAAAGATCAATTGTAAGGCAAAGTCCTGAAATCCTCTCTGGCAGCAGGAGTTTATTTGAGAAATGATAAAATACAAAGTGTTCAAAGTCTCTCAGAATTGAAACATAGTCTGGAAAAACATGATCACAAATGATTAACAGAAAAATTCCCTATCTGAGGCATGACAGGTAGGTGTTGCCCTACAGTATTCCATGTCACTGGAAAGAGCTTTTAGCTTATTCTGCTTTATGCAGAGTAGAAGGTGTTAAAAATGCAGTGCAGAAAAACTCTGGAACATTTAGTTTTTATAGCTCCGGTCTTAGAAATTAGTCAAAACGGTAGAGGATTCATCCATTGTTTAGAATTCAGTACAAATTATACAGGTAGAGGATTAAGATAATATTGTTCTATTTTAAATCAGTGAGATAGAATGATTAAGTAATTTTACCAACAACTGAAAGCATACAGAAGAAAAAAACCCATAACTTCAGAGCTCAATTAGAATCACTGAGCAGAGCTCTTCTGGTTCGTGGCTTCTGCCAGGTTCTCAGCTGCCCAGTGGAGACAAGTAACCTTCTGGGAAAGCGCACCAGCACCACTGGAAATCCAGGGCACGTTGCAAACTGTAGTAAGTGTGCTGGGCACACTTACCGGCTGCCAGTCCAGACAGGCAGGTAGAAGGGAGGAAGGAAAGAGGTAAAGGCACAGAGAGGCCTAGCTACAGAGCAAGATACAACAAATTCAACTGGAAATTACTGCACTTTACCACTTTTAGATTAACACAGACACACATGTATGGACCTTAATAAAGCTTTTATTAAAAAAAAAAAAAAAAAAAAAAAAAAAAAAAAAATATAAAAAATAAAAAAAAAAAAAAAAAAAAAAAAAAAAAAAAAAAAAAAAAAAAAAAAAAAAAAAAAAAAAAAAAAAAAAGAAGAGTCCTCACCATTTGCACATATGCCTGGAGGTTTTACAGCCAAAAAAGGCAGCTGCTATGAGCAGAGATGTGAAAGGGAAGAGCTGCACAGAAAACTTAAGAGGGAAGGAAACCCACAGTCATGTGAATCTGGGAGAGGCTTGATAGAGCAGTAAAAATAGATAGTCATCTCCTGTTAGTAAGTGTGTCTTCTTCTGCCAAGGTGAATTTCTTCACAGCTATTCTAAAATCTTGCATACTGTCTTTGGAATATTTTGACTTGGCTGTGTGATGGCTATGTCCCAGCTTCCCCTCTGCTGTTCTACAGGATGGTGTTTTGGACAGCAAAGGAACGAAGTAGGACAGACTGAGAAAGAATCTGAACTTTGATCTCCAGTCTCTAACATTAGATCCTTAACCACAGACTCCTACACAAAAGGAAACTACTTTTGCCAAGAGCACAACAACCTGGCACGCACGCTTAGGTTCATCCCATTCACTCAGTTGTGTATCCCAGCATAATGAATCCCACTCTTACACCCTGCTCTGGAGCCTGAAAAAATATAAATCTCATTTATAATCTCGTCCTATATCAGGATATGCAAAACTACTTCTTGGACTCTTTCTTGTTTTTAGCTTCTTACTTAAAATTCAAGTAGCTGAAGTTGAGAGGAACTTTATTTCAGTTGTTAAATGGTTTAAATTTTTTTAGAAGTTTTTGAATATCCAATCTTCCAGGTCCATAAGCAACTATCTAATCAAGTAGTCTGATATCAAATGTATTTAGTACTCAGAAAAATTTGAAGCTGGGACATGATGTGGACTCTCTTCTAATGCAACTCAAGGAAATATGTAAACACCAGGGAAGAGTTAATAAAGGCCTCCCCTTTGTCACGGAAAGTCATGCCTCAGAGTTTTCTTTGAAGAAGTGAGCAAAAGTGGACAGGGGAAATCCTGTGTATGTAGTCACTTCAGTCTGAAAAAAAGTGCTCAACACAATCATCCATCAAATGTTCTTGATGAAACCAAAGTGACAAAGCATGAGAAGGAATACCCTTAAATGAAGAACCACACAAAAGATAAGCAACAGACAGCAAGAAGGAGGGATGGGTTTTTTTTAACAAAGTGGGGAGATCTACAGGGCAATTCCACAGGGATTTGTGCTGGGGCTCCTGGGAGTCAGCAAAATTTTAAAGACTAGGCAAAGAGTAGGAATAATGAATTGATAAATCTAGTGATAATAACAACTTATTCAGGTAGGAAATATGAAAACTGAGTGTGAAGACTCACAGAAAAGTCTTATAACATTAAACAAATACAAGTGAAGCAATATATATAGAAGAAAACAGCCTAAAATTACTGGAATTGGGTTATCAGCCAGGAATCTAAGTGATGAGAGATTTTGGACAGAATAGACAGGTCAATGAGAATGTCCTATGGATAACAGTCAGAATAGCAAACATAATGTTGGGAATTGTATTGAATTCGTTGTCCTGTGAAAGAGACTGCTTAGGTAAGCCATGGCAGAGTTTTGTAAGTAGCATGGTAAAAGTGAATTGTTGTTTAAAGGTATTTAATACAAGAAGCTCTTTGTCAGTAAACTGAAACCTGCTACAGGCTGGAGGATTACTCAAGATAAATCTTCTCTCTTCTTATACTATACTGTAGGCATTTCTTATTTGCCAGCATTCAGGATATTAGGATAGATAGGCTTTTAGTTTGATTTTGTTCTGCTTTTACAATCTCATGAAAGTTAGATATTTCATGCAATACCAAGAAGTCAGACTTTACATCTGGTTGATTCAGTCCTGGCCACAGAAATTAAACTGGATAAAATTATCTTTCTCTTTCTTAGTTATGATCCTCTCCCAGTTATGACAAGTAAAATGTCACAGTTCAGCAGAACAGAGCAGCAGTTCTGGAGGTAAACAGGAGAAAGCTGATATCAAGACAATCTTCATGAACTTTTTTTGTCTCTTCTACTCACTTGTTCCACTGCAGAGAATTTGTCTCCTGTCATTTCAACTCATTTCTCTTTGGGGTAGTCTGAAGAGCAGTTTGACTAAAGAAAATTATGAGATACAAGTATTTGGCAAGATAGGTCTTGTACCTAGAAGTTCTGATTGTTGCTAGCTGTTGGCACTCCAATGTTTATTTGTTATGTGGGTGTGCCTCTTTTCATGTATGTAGTAGATAAGGAATCTTTGCCCCTAGAGACTGTGACAGGTGTATTCAAACTGAATGGATTAATTAAAGGAGTCACAAAGAGTTTCTTCATGAACACAGTTGAATGAAAGTTGAGTATGCTGCTTGTCTCAATATCTCATTTGATTTTGAATTACGGAACAGAGCCATATGAGAAGCTTAATAGCAGAGTGAACTTTTTCACTGTTACAGGGTTTTTTCAGAGGGACTCACAAATACAGGTAGTCAAGAGTCTCAAGGATACAAGAGTGTGGCTTTTGTGACGAATTTTAATTTTTATTTTTATTTCCTGTTTAGATTTTCTTAGAAAAGGAAGAGAAAAATAGTACAAAAATGAGTGAAACATTTAAGAAATATCCTGGTAGCTTTCAAATGAACCATTAATAGTCACAAATAATCCTCAACAATTTTTTTCCAATGTGTTGCTCTTTTCTACTATTATTTAACCCTTTAAAAGTGAAAAGAACTGTTATTTGATTTAAAGTAGATCCTTCTTCTATATGACTAATAGTTCTCTTTATTATTTTCTCTATTAGTTTTCTCCCTTACTAATAGTTATTCATACTGTCTTTACCTATCATCCTCCATTTTTTAAGTTTCTTTCTACAAGGAAATCTGGCTTTTTACAAAGTAACTCTTATTTTTGTCTTCACAATAGCATATTTTCCTAATATTTTCCTTATTCTCTTTTGTATTGCAGTCATAATCCCCATGTCCTCCTTGCCTCTTTACTGGTATGATGTTTTGTTACTTGTTTTCACTGACCTCAATGAATCCCTCCGAGTTCACATAGTCATCCTACCCTTAGTTTTAATTCCTCAAAAAGATCTCAGGGTTTCTGGCCAACATAACTGGCTGCTACATCAGTCCCTGATGGGAAGGATGCTATAAATGTATCATGGACATTAATAATGAAATGTGGTGACAGGATCACCAGAAGCTCCTTCAGACCCTGGCTACATGAAGTATCCTCTGATTTTTCCCACTAGAATATCTTCTCACACTTGCTATCCTCTTGTCTTTGAGCTCCCTGGTGCCCGATACTTTGATTCTTAATCTGAACTCAGAAATATCAAACAAGTATCTGAAGGGTCAAAGACTTGATGAAGCACTAAAGAAGAGAGTGCCAGTGTGAGGTACATAAGAATGTAAATAATTGTCTCAGTTTGAGGAGAGGGAACAGGGATTTAGGATTCCTTGTACTGTGGGAGACTCAATTAAGTTCCAGCTTTTCCGCAGGTTTCCTGAGTGACATTTGCAAGTTGCTCAACTCCACACCTCCATAACACACATAATGCTCCAAATTAATTTTTAATGTCTCATGTAGTTCCTCGCATGAACTGTGTGTCCCTCATATAAACCACAGGCTGCATAACTTATCCAAGCATGAAAGGCATAAGAAAGAGAGTGTGGGTTAGATATAAGCCTCATTCAACATCGGATGTTTAACCATGAACTCTCAGCTATGGAGACGGCCTCCTCCAAGGGCAGTTGTTCCTCTTAAGGAGGATTGTAATCAAGATCACCCCCATTTCAAGAGTTGAATCAGTTCACACTTTCCCACCTACCTCTGAATAACAGATGTCCTTTTCTCATAGTGATGCTCAAGGGATATTGAAAGGATCAAGTACTGGTCGTTTTCTCCTACCTGATTCACCAAGCTTAAGATTCCAACTTACATCATGTCAGCAGCTCTGAGTATGTATATTATGACAGACGAAATTCAGGCAGCAAGACTGTAGACCAGTATGTCTACATAGAGAAGTAAGGGTAGCCTGAACAGTGAGTGTGAGCACTGACTTCTCAGTACAACAGTTCCTTGACAGTTTTGAACCACTCCAACTTGCTCTAGCACTGTGGATATAGGACAACCAGTGACACTTGGCCTCAGTGGTCCTCACTTGGTTCTGATCCCTTTTTGTTTGGCAGTATCAACAGATCCCTAGAAGGAAGTTTTTTAGGATGCTTCTGACATCTAAATAATGGTCAAAGATACCCCAGGAATCACTAGTTTAGCTAAATTAATCTCCCTCTCTGCTCTTTGGAGAAAGTCAGGAAGCTGGAGAAACAATTCAGATCTTGGGGATTTTAGTCCTTTTCTGCTTTCTATAAACCACAGGGTGGACCCATAGTGACTAACCTCCTAACCTCATTAAATCCACTAAACATTTGGATGTAGGCCCCCAATTTCCTTCCTCATGCTAGCACAAGGGATAAACGTATACTAGGAATAAAAAGCAGAGTGACTGGCATTAGAGCAGAGAATGAGTGCTGTGCATGTGTTTAAGGATGAGATATTGTAATGTTTGGCAATGAGGCCCGGGCTTTTACTCTGTGTCTTCATCAAGTAGAAGAACCACTGGGATGTTTTTGACTATATGAAGGCCCCATCATATCATTAATGTTTTAGAGTTTTCCACTCCCATTTACTCCAGTGCTGAAACCTGCTTCCTCTCCTTTGCAGTGCTGGAACACAAGATCCAAGTTTTTTTTCTTAAAGCATGCATGAACTAAACTGTTCTTACAAAATACACTAAAACACTGTAATCCCAGTAATTAAGAATAAATACTCATTATAATTATTCATTACGAAAAAAACCCAGAAATGTTCCTAGTAAGAACATTACACAAAATACAGTTTAATTAAAGCAATTCTCTCTAATCCAGAATTGCAGAGTGTGGGCCAAATACTCCACACTACCCCAGATGCATATTCTGGACCTTCAGCATGTTCAAAGCATCATCTTAGCAAATGGTACAGAGTCTGGAATCCTGATTCAGCCCTTTTTGATGACAGGGGTGAAAATTCTTATGGTTTTGCTGGGGTTTTTTGTTTGTTTTTTTGTTTTAACTTGGGTGTTTTTTCTTTTCTGTGTTTCATAAACTGTACCAATGCCTACAGCTAAAGGTAGAAATGGCAACCTGCAACCTGGCACCTTCTGAGGAAGTGCTTAACATTGAAAGCCTTAGAAGAGCTCAACAGTCACCTGTGTTAATTTTTCCAAGGAGGTGTAATCCCTAAACCCTCCTGTATGCAATGACTCTTTCATAAAGTTCCAGCTATTTATAGCATGCATATTCAAGAGAGACAAATAAAATAATTAAAATCTTGCAGCATTGAAGGCCAACACCTCCCCATGGGCTGGGGCTGGGGCTGGGCCTGGTGGCACTGGGCTGGGCTGGAACGGGGGTCTGGGCCATGGCCAGGGTGGGGGAGCCCCTGGGAGGGGGTGGACAGGGACAATAAGGTCTCTTGGTGCCCTCAGGAACCGGACCAAAAAACAACTACAGACCTCCATAGACCTCCTCCTGGTTTAGTTCCAGGATCATTCTGCCACAGTTTTAAAAAAGAAAGTTCCATAAATCAAGGACTACTTTATAACCACTGAGGCTGAAAATCTTCTGCCTCCAGTAGCAATGCCACTGATTCTACTTTGACTTTGACAGGCAAATGTATTTTTTGCATAAAATAAGCTGATATTCATGAACAAAACTGTCATAATTTGAGGAGGTCAGAAAACTTGACTGGCTTGACATACCCACTGTGTAAAACTTTTCTGTTTCAGAATTAATTAGCTTCTATTACCTATATACATAAACTATTATATTCTTGATCCCCCCAACTACTTCAAATCGCAACCAATGTAAGTTATTTTTCTCCACCTGTTTTAAAGCATACTTTGGGTACTTATAGATTATCCCATAGTTTCTGCTAGATCAAACAGATAAAACAAGTTAAATCCTCTGACTTGAGTGCTTCACCTGTGCTGTTAACAAATATGGGACTTGAGTGCCAAAGTTACAAAAGAACAATTACAATATTTAAAATATAGCAAGCATGCAGCATAGCTTAAGCTCCATCCAAGTTCTGATTTCCGACACCTAGGCTTTCTCCTAAGTCATTACAGAAGACTGAATCTAACTGTTACTTTCCAAATTTGATGTACAATATCACAAAGGCTTAAGGCACAGGAGAGAAACTCCACCAACTACATCATGGGGAACTGGTGATTCTCAGGAGGCAGATTTGAAGTTAAGCTTTAGAAGCACGTATAAGGAAATCTGCTCTGAAGAAATGATCTCTAGTGTAAGTAAACAAAGAACAAACCATCAGAGGAAGTATCAGAAAAGGCACGAAGATAGCTTGTCCATTATGAGTAAGACTCGTGACAGGAAAGCCACCAGAACAGTCACTTATATACAGAACTACTTACAGACACAGTCAAGGAAATCCTTCACTCAGAGTTGATCATTTAGACATCCTGGATTAACAGCAAAAAGAATCTAAGCTTAAAATCAAGCAGAAATTGCTTATAGGGATCAGGGTATACCCAGTGTTGGCTTTCAGTCAGATGGGCCATGGCAGAAAGTACACGATGGTGGCTAATAGTTGTAGTCAACATTTACAGACCCAGAGAAGAACAAACCCCCTCTGGCACTTGTGCAAGACAGCTAATTAAGCACCGATGGACAAGGACAGTAAAACGAATTAAACTATTTTCACAGTAGTGTCATCTAGAGAGACTCTTTATGTGGTCTGAATTACTACACAGGGAGGAAAAAAACCTACTTATACAGTCACATATAGGAGGATGTTTAGCAACTTACTGCCATGTTGGAAATATGTTGACATGCCAGAAGCTAAACTCTTACTTGATGAGAAAAACAGTTGCCTTGCCCAAGATGAATATGTGCCTATCTGCTGCACACTGAAACCCTGAAACATCTTGGATTTGTGTGAACACCTACAGATCACCTAAAATTGATTCAACACTAATCTGTCGTAAGTGCTTCTCTTCTGAGTACCCAAACAGGATGTGGCAATTGTAGATTTAATTATCTCTGCAGAAGAGTTTAAATTCCTGTCACCAAGAAAGCCTTAACTATCAGTTTGAAACCAAAGTCACAAGCATGATCATGATTATCTCACTGTTCTCCCTGCCCCATTATTTAAGAGGTGCCGTTATAGTGCTCTTTTACTGTGATTCTTATCTCTCTTTCCCTTTAAATGGTTTGTTATTATGCCTTTAAGACTGTTGTTTGGTAATTAATAGTTTTTCTATTATACTATACTGTAAGACTAAATACAGCCATTTCCTAAGGTGGTAGAAAACTGAGTTTTACAGTCTTCAATTTACAGTCTGTTATTCCAACTTCTTTCACAAATCTGGGATCTAAATTGTCTTGCCTATCATTTTTTAAGCTGCTAGAACAATAAAATAGTAATAAGACAATGACCTCACTGAGTAAGCAGTACAGCATTTTGAGGAGTTGTTATGCTGATAGCATTTTATCTCTGTTCTCAGGGAGCACATTTTTCAATAGAGGTAAATTGTACTGTCCATTTAGTCACTTTCTCTGCTATTTGAAAGAAAAACTTGTTCCCAACACGCTCCAAGAACTTGCTGTGCTATGTCATGGTCTATTATTTTCAAATAGCTTTGTGGATAATCAAGATTCCCTCAGGTTCTACCCTTGGAGAAGGCCATTAAAGATAAAGATATACACTGCCCTTCTGGAAAATACATTCTGTAGAGAAAATAATCTGTGATAATATACAAAGAATATATCCTTCTATATAGATATTCTAGCTTTTCATTTTTTCCAACCAGCTTTCTTGGTGCCTCAGTGAAATCACAGTTCTGTCATTCAAACTTCAATTTCTTNTTGGGACCTGTCCAAACTCAGTGTAAATTCCCTTCATTTTTTGGCAAATTGTTATTGTTTGATGTATTCAGTTCTTCCTTCCTGGGCTTTTTTCTTTGCCAAGGATTAAGAAAGAGTAACTGTCCTGTGGAAATCCTAATCATTTTTCTTAATCTCTTGCAATACCAGTGAATTATTTTAGCCTGACATGCTTCTTTTTCTTGTACATACTTTTTGTTATTTGCAAGTAAATTTTTTTTTTAAAAAGTAATTTGTAAACTAGCAACAAATAGTAACTTATTTCCAATTCTATTCACATTTTTCTAAATATTTTCTATATATCACTTATATAACTGTATATCACTTTTTTAATTGGAAATTACCATTTTTTTAAACACAAATTCATCATCAGATATTATTGCAAATATTCACCCTGTATCTCCTTTGTTAATAATTAGGCTTATTTCCTTTTTTTTTCCCTTAAGTTGA
Organism: Syrrhaptes paradoxus; assembly: GCA_013400615.1. Lineage (NCBI taxonomy): Eukaryota > Metazoa > Chordata > Aves > Pterocliformes > Pteroclidae > Syrrhaptes > Syrrhaptes paradoxus. The sequence continues at coordinate 4,690 of VZTO01011521.1, read as the reverse complement.
CATGGAGAAAAACTGATCACCATCCTCTTTACTACATTACATAGCACCACACTTTTATGCCTTCCTTAGTCTTCTTTACCAAATAAAGCGTATTCAGATTCTCTGTAGTGATCACATAATCTTGTATCAGTCTTTGTCTCTCCTCTGGACTTTGTCCAGTTTGTCTGCCTTCTTATCACGCTTACAGTCTTCCTACCTTCATTCACACCATATAAAAACTGTATTGCTTTCTTTGTAATACAACATTGTTCTTAAAACATCCCAGAATAAGGGTGGTTTGGGGGTTGTTTAATTGTGGAGTTTTTTATTTCTGTATAAATGTCTCATATTTTTGAGACATAATGAGATACTTAAATTCTTAATAAATAAATTCACATTTGTAGAAGGCCATCTTGCAGTCATCATCTTCTCATAAGGAGTATGCTTACTCTATATTGTTACAGACTCACTCAAAACTCACCTGAATTCAGAGCTTGATAGAAAAAACACCCTAAAATAGGATTACCTTTGTTGCCCTTTGCACAATCCTACAGCTTTGTGCATTGCACAATTCTACAGCTTTCCGTACTCAAAGTGCAAGACTATAGCTTAAATATATCTTTCTGAGCCTTATCTAGGGTTCTAGTTTTCTAAAAAGTTATGGTCAAATTGTGAAGTCAGCCCAACTAAAGTCTGGGTGAGTTTTTTTCTGTCAATATGAACACCAAATGGTTAAACCCACTGCTTCTGGTGGAACTCCAAATCTGTACTCAGTCAGAATTTGTTTCTGGACCTTGGACAACGGATTTATTCTGCAAGTTTAATAATCAGAAAAAAAAATAGAACTTCCCCCAAATCACAGTGATGCTTTTACAATTTTCTGTGAGATCTTTAGAAAGAGCACACTTACATAATTACTATTACCATCATACCTGAAGGCTCAGTGGACAAGTTGTAAGTGCTTTAAAAAACAACAGTTTCTTTGAAGGGAATAAATTAAGAATGTTCACTTCTGAATACAAAGTCTAGGGGATGTGAGAGGCAAATGTTTGTATGCATTGCAGCTGTGTGTTACAAACATTTAGATGTTGATGGCCACACATTTGTTAATTAAATGGTGAGACAATTTACCTCAGCTGGTAGGCTTGAACACCATTCCTGAGTGATGGGAGTGTCCCTTCAGCAGATGTACAGTTTACTAAGTGATGCAATTCAGAACTGAAAAATGAGCTTCTCCTGGGAAGCAAAGGGTTTCTACACTAGGAGGAGGATATTGAAGTGTCTCTTGTAACAGATCTCCTAGAAAACTAGTTCAGCTCATACATACAAAAAGACTTGAGCATTAATTTCTTCATTGGCTGTATTATTTTAAGCGTTCCTCATCTGCCACCAGGTAGTTATTCTCAGCCCTTGACCTATCTCTTCTGCTGGGTCATTACAACCAAAACCCTTTTTTCCTGCGTTAGTTTCCATCTGGATGTGTTCCCTAATGCAGTGAGCTTGAAGCAGTACAGAGGGAACATATAGGATGGTAGGAGTGTAGGAGCTGCATAATTAGTTTAAATGCATATCTAATATGTCTGCCACAGAACTAAACATGGCCTCTGGCAGCTGGACAGGCAAGTTAACCCCATCCTCAAAGTTAGATTTGCAACATAATATAGATACTTTTAGGGTTTCTTCAGAGCCAAACAGGATAAATAAGAAGTTTCAAGACATCTCCTGGAAAGATACCCCCATTTTGACAAGTCATTTTAAACATAGCTCCATCACTCAGTATTGATTAAACTGTAGTTTTATCACAGCCCATATAAAGGGCAACATTTTGTTGCAGAGTTAAGGATCAGATCTAGAAAGAGATTTAGATCCAAAGTATCACCACCTGTTTTCTATCTCCTCCCAAGGAACAAAAAAAGCCATACCTATATATGTTGTAGAAGACTGTGTGAAGGATCATTTT
>VZTO01011516.1:0-23823 GCA_013400615.1 Syrrhaptes paradoxus | reverse complement strand
CCCCCCCCCCCCCCCCCGAGTTGGCAGTGTGTGCTGTGTTTGTATTTTGCGGGAATAGTTCTGCAGGTTAGGAATGACTTCCCTGAAATTCATCCTGGTTAGTTGTGCTTCAGTACACTTTGAGCAACAAAAAACGATTCTGGATTCTCACATTTCTGTAGAGTTGTTTCAGTATGAGACAAAGCCATGAGCGGGTAGTGGTTGCCCTTTAAATGTACAGATCTTAACTACTCTTGCACAGGAATTTCCAGAGCTCTCTGCTCTGATTTTCTATTTTATCTGTATTTTGGAGAGGAGATTTGAAGTAGAAGCAGACACACACCTATGCAGTGTGTTTTCTTGCATTAAAGGTTGGCTGAAGAGCAGAATCCAGCCAGCAAGAGTTAAAGGTCACAAGCTAAACAGGAAGAGAAAGTGAAGAGCACCTCTTTAAAAGAGTAAGATGAATTCCTGGTTTAAGGTTTTCATCTTGACCCTGAGACAAGGAGCGATTCTCCACCCAATTCAGAACAAGAAAGCTGGAAGCAGACCAAGGTCTACATCTTGGCAGCAGCACACCTTCCTGAGCTTAGTGTCTAGATATCAAAAGACACCTTCCAAATCCTTTTTCTAGCATTGTTCTTCCAATGAAAACCTTGTATTGAACACAAATCAGTTCATTTCCAAGATTTGAGTTGTCTTGTTTTTCCATCAGATCACATTACTGAGAAACTACTGGAAAAGCAAAGTGAAGCAAGAATGGCTGAGCGGGAAATACAGCAACATTCCTTCACAAAACAGCTTGCCAGAGAAAAGCATGTATCCAATGGATGTCGACACATGGGGAGAAATCCTGGAAGCAGAACTTGAGAGATGAGAAACCAGTGCTGGTCCTTGCAACTCAAGAACCTTATTTCAACAAGTCACAGACTGCCAAGCTGTAAATATTTTGCTGTTCAAAATCAGTTGTGTTTGCAAACATACGATGAAACCTTTTCAAAAGTTGTCTATTTTTTTTTTTGTTTGCACTTTATCTCATTAATTTTCTGTAAAATTCTAAATAAGGCTAAATATTCAGTTGTAGTTTTATATTTGTAAATTTAATGTTATGTTGTATTGTCAGAAACATGTTGATTGTACTTTCAGTTTGCACCTTTTATTTTGGAAGAGATGACTTTAAAAAAAAATAGTGTGTTTGACTTCAAGTGTATCTTATCAGCAGCATCACATGAGAGCCCACAAAGGAAAACTGGGGAAAGGACAAATCCAGACATGGGAAAGAAAATAAGAGGACAAGGCAGCAACCTCAGGATCAGCTGAACATCCCCAGTGCCATCTCCAGGCACAGAGCCTTCACACAGAGATTTTCCGAACCTGCTTGGCAGCGCTGCATTTCCACTGCCCAGCTGTGGGATTTCTGAATTAGGACTCACAGATGAAGGCACAGGCAGGACTGAAGCAGCCATGCATGTAACAGCCTCTCTGCTATTAGTTATGCATTTTGCTCATTTGCATGATAAGGAGTAGAGCAAAATTTACTACTTTTAACAAAATAACTCAGATAACCATGCGGGATAATGCAACTTCATATATTTTTGTGGTCAGACTAAAACACTGAAGAAATTGGTTTTCTCCTAGGTTGTGATCTCCCATGACACAGACCCTTCTTCACCAGCACTAAAAAAATAACTAAAGTAACTGGGAAAGTGCTGGGAAGGTCACTACTGCTTGAAGTATTTCTACAAAATTCAGACAACAACCTGGGACTAATATTCTATAGAAGATTTCTACTGTGCTTATGAAACTTAGTTAATATGAAATTATTCAAAATCAACTACTCTGGACTTTGGCAGAGGACCTTCTAGCAATATAAGGATGGAAGTGTCCTGTCATAAACATGAGGTTCAATGGCACTAGATCAGGACCCTATTAGATAAAGGGTTTACTTAAATTTAGGTCCAGCTCTTACCTTTAACAGGGCCTAATAACACTAGATGGAGCAGTAGAGCACTGTTGCTCTAAAAAAAAAAAAAAAAACCAAACAGACCGCAGTCTTCTGGGCGAAGATCCAGTAGCATTTTTTTGTTCAGTGGTGCTGGTACTTAAACCATTAGTTTAAACTTGCTTCCAACTTAACGCATTTTTATTTTCTGACAATTCTTTAACCATTGCAGAATATCTGGTTGAAACATCTAGTATGTTTTACTTTATTGCAAGTGTATTAGGCTCACCTGTTTGTTGCAGGTGCCCATATCTACAGGCCAAGGAAGAAACAGAACAGCCAGGTGAAACTAGTAGTTCTAAAATGGTTCCCAGAACAGTGTGTTACCTGAGCCCTTTTCTAGTTTGAAGCATTCAACAGCTTTCATCAAAACTTATCCACTGCCCTCAGCCTCCTACATTTTCCCCATTAGAACAGCGTCAGTTTTCAGTTCATAAGCACCAGCACCTTTTGTAAATCATGAGTAGCATGTCTAACAGCTTTATCACTTACAACACTGTGTGACAGGATGCAATGCCTGGATAATGCTTCTTATACATCTTTTGCAATTTATTAGTCACAGGATCAGGACCCCATTGCACTAGGGCTTATAAAGATGCATAACATTTCCCTTTACTGCCAAAAGAGATGATGCTGTTCTTGTGGGACGACCACTACATTAGCCAAAATGGATGCACTACCCAAAATTCACTGAAGCTTCTGCTATCACCTTGCTACCAAACGTGGCTGAAGTGTAACTCAGAGGAAAGAGCACTGTGCTACACCCACTATACTTAGCAAAGTTCAACGAATTGCAAACACTGCTTCCTTTATTATTAGCTATTCTGCTCTAAGATTAGATCTAGTTAGCTCAAATTAAAAAAAAGAAAAAAACCCACAAGAAACCCACACCCAAGCACTGCAGTTTTTCCACTGGAGGTACTGTCTGGCTCCCTGCTCACAGTATCTTTTACCCTGACTTTTAAGGGAGCTAGGAGTGAAAAAAGTTCATATATATTAATAAAGAAGAAATATTAGCAGTACATTCTCATCACCTCAGGAGCACCAAATTTATTAATCATAGGACAGGAAAAGTGCACAATCTAGTCCCTCACCCAGCCTCCTCCTGTTACCTCAAGTCTCAAACTACCAGACATTTATCCCCTCTTTCAGCTCCTTTCTTGCCCCTCACCTGTCAGTTTCTCATGTATTTGTCTCAGGTTATGATTTTTAACTAGAGTAACTATTCTGGTATAAATCCTGACACAGAGAATTACGGTGCACTTAGCTGTAGCTTTTCCCCATTCTCATATGAGCATAGGAATTGCCAGTATTTGTCATGCCTCTACCTCTGTCCAGATCAGGTGGCTGTGCCTCTTTAAACACACAAGGAATTAAACACTCAGCTGTGCAATTAGACAAGGCCTGGATCTTTAAACCTGGAGTAGCAGTAGTTTAAGTTTCTCATTAAAAATCTATTACTGAAAGAAAAAACACAAGTATTTAAGTACAAGTTCTCATGAAATCAAAGCTTGCTTCCCCTCCCCACTCTGAGCTCCCCTTTAAGGGTTTTAATTCCCTCTGGAGATTTTATTACATCAACTCTGGTCTTATGTTCCCCCTCCCTACCGCCTCTGCACCAACCTCTCAGTTCTGCTGCAGCCTGGATGTGCTCTCTTCCCTTTAGACGCCTCCAGCATCATCCCTCACCCCAAACAGTGGCACTTCCTACACCAGCTGGTTTGGGCTCATCTCTTTCCCCTCCTACCTGCGAGCAAAAACCATTGAAATGCCAAAGACAGGAAGACTGTACTGGTGGCTAAATTAGTGCTAACGTGTAGGTATCCTTCTCCAGAGAGCATCCTGAGCAGTTAAGGCCACACAGGCAAAACCCACCTACCACCCCAGGACACTCACCAGCTAGCCTCACACCTAGGTAGCTAGTGAAAGCTTTTTTCCACTCTAGTGCCCAGCTCTCTTACCCAGAAGTTTTTGAGGAAGTGGAAAGTTCTACTTTAGCAAACCCCACTGACCTTCCCACCGCATTCACATGCCACTTCTACCCTCCTACCCGGAAGCTGTTAGCTGCAGAAAGGTGCCCGAGGTGCCCAGGCATCCCATAAACCACACAGCCTTCCTGCCCTTCACCTTCCTGCACGCCCAGATTTCCTAAGACAGGATTTTTGAGAGAGCATGAAAAGTTTGTGTGGTGCAGAGCAAATAGCATGTCCTCCATATACCCCAACTACACAGCACAGGCTCAAGCCACCCAGGCTTCTGGGATGAAAAAAGTTTCCCTGCGGCACAAAATGTCCCAAGCTGCTGCACACAGCTGGATATCAAAATGCCGGCACTGAAGCTCAACCTGAGGTCAGTATTTTATTTCTGCATTTCCAAAACCGCCTGTGGTGTTAGAACTTTCCTTGCAGCTACTCAGTATTGCAGTGCTCCATTTCTGAAGGGAGGAGCTGACAGTGTGGCTTTATTTCATCACAGTGCAGGATGTGGCTTTGGGTCATTGCCATTAACTAAATGAAAAAGAAAGCACAAGGTGTTTCATCACCACAGACTTTTCTGCATTAGAACACTCAAATTTCAAAGCTAATTTTGTCAAGACAAGCGTTTCTGCTGATAGGCTGGCACTAACCTTTCATGTCTCTATCTTGCTCACTTCTGGAAGGTACCAAGTGACAGAGTTATCCCAACTGAAGACAGAACAGTTGAGCTCAGGACTGGGATCACCTGCTTTAGCCCACCAGAGCTGACATAAAGGCCATAAAGACATACAGATGGAAGGATCTGGATGGTGGTGGTGGTATTATTTAATTTTCTCTTCAAATGAACTTGGGTAGAGGCATATCAGATTCCCAAGAGCATCCTGACACTTTGCGTTTGTTTTTCAGCATATTGATTGTTCAGAAAATTCTGTCCCCAGAACCATGGAAATCACCTGCTGCATTTAACACAGAGTCTGCAGCAGCTTCCAGTCAGCACAGCAAGGCTAAGAGTTGGGGACTGGTGGTGGGGAGTTTTTTTCAGGCCTCAGCACTAAGGGCTAAACCCTCTTCCACTATCTGGTAAACCAAAAAAACCCAAGCTATAACTGTGGGTAGAAGGGGGAGAAGGAGAGGTGAGGAGGGACCTACCAAGATGAAACCCAAGAGAACAATTCTGTGTACCGGCACAGTTACCTGCAGCCCCCACTAATGCCTCAGAATCATCCCATCCAACACCCATGTCCAGCAACCGTGGATTTATAAAAGTGGGTGGAAATAAAAACCAGTCTTCTAGAGCATGCAAATTAGGTACAATATTAGCTTTTTGGATTCACATTTAAAAACATTGTTAGAATGGCATGTGCTGGTTTTAAAAATCTTAACAGGCAGAGGAGCTGCTGCTTGCCAGTATGGGAACATCAACTGCACAGGCCATTTTGCTACTGAGATGCCAGCTGCTTGAAGCTCTCCACAAAGACTTCTCCAGATGCCATGGGACACCATTCACCATGAGATAACATATTAGCCATAGCACTAAATTTTGCATTTAAACATCTCAGTGATCTCAGAACACCAAATACAAAAGACCCCAAGATGCTACCAGCTACCTAATGGAGGATTCAACTGGAAGGCTGAATTGAAGGTACAGGTTGAGCAAGTTGGAAACAGAGAAAACTTAAAGCAAACAAACCAGCCACTTTAGCTTTTAATCCTAACAGGGAGAAAAACAAAAGTTGAGAAAGGCAAAATATTTTTTTGCAGCAGCAGTATCTTACATGGCAATACCCCAACAAGAACTTTATTCCCTCAACTGAACAGATGAATATTTTCAATAGCTTCCACTATTTTTCCATCGCAATGCTAAAGAACAAGAATACTGTGCAAGTTTAGCTAGAAAAATCCTAACACCTAGGTTTCACAAGACACAGTATGTAGGCAGTTGACAATATAGCAAATAACAGAAATGTGCCTCAATTTGCATCCAGTGTGGCTGACCAAATTAATCAGCTTTTCTAATGTACCTTTATTCTTGAACGTCACTAGTTTGTAGACAATTTTATCACCAAATTATACTTCTCTTTAAAACCATTCTAACATGCAACTCTTATCAACACACGTAGTTGAAGATAACAATGCTGGGAGCTCCTCAGATGTTTAAATACAGATGCTATAAAGGTACTCCATACCCATAAAGTAACCAAACATCTATATACAGCATGTAGATATGAAGAGATGAGAAAAAGTTTTTGCTGTTCTAGAGGGGTGACTGAAGACCATGTGGTATGTTGTAGCACATCTGAAATGCCACTAGGTATTCATGTTCATGTATCCAAGTTCCACTCTATGAGGCCTAAAAAGCAGAGCCACAAGCTTTCTTTTTAGATTAGGAAGTTTAGGTCAAAGTAGCTTCAAGTAGAAAGAGTTGGGGTGGAGGGAAGAGGAGGCCAGGGAAATTGATGATAACTTGGGAAAAAAAAAGTTAAGTAAAAATATTAAGTTAAAAAAAAACCCTCAACCTTATTTTACCACTTATGTACCAGAATGATTAAATATATCCTTTTATTAAATCAGAAAATGACAAAAGTGTTAAAAATGTGATATAAGCAACTCTTCCTGTTATTCAAAAATATCTCAAGCATGTGTATTGACTGTTACTGTACTTTCACCATCACACACTAGAGAGTCACAGAGCAACTTAGGCCTTCAAAAGCAGGACACCTACATACACACGTAGCAGAAGCACTGAAGAACAAAAGAGAGTTTCTTGGTTTTCTTTTGATATACTTTGGTGCTTTTCAGACTTTTCCTTATGATGTGGAAGAAGGTACATCGAAAGACTGATTACACATTGATTTATACAGTTGCTAATCTATTAGTCTGCAATAAGTAGTTCTTATATGTTTGATAAAGTGGTTAATGGCAATGCTCTAGGAAGAAAGTTCTCCATGTCCTTTTAATATCTGGGTTTGAGGATGGGGGAAGATTGGGGTGCCTAGTTTGGGATTTTTTTATTTTTTTTTTTTTTAATTAGTTGATCCTCAGTTCCTCCTCCTTGATCACTCTGGTTTATTAAGATTCAAGGTTTTGGTGAAAAACACACTGAAGGCAAATTTAAAAAAAAAATAGTAACATAATTTTCCTCCCTTTCAACTGCTGGAAGCAAAAATCCATCAGTTTCATTAGCATTTGCCTTCAATTCCTTTCCTCCCTCCTCAGTCATCTTTTAGTGGGATGGAGAAAGAAAGGGAAATGTGTTGCCATCTTTTAAAAAGGCAGAGCCTATATAGGGAAGGTGAAGAGTTTTACTACACCCCATTACACTTACAACAGAAGTCCAATGAAGTATGAAAAGCAGTATTTTCCTCAGCTTTCCTACACTGTTTTACTCTCCCTTCAACCAAACTGAAAGGAGAAAAAAAAGCGCAATCTACAAGAACCAGAAACAAAGTGTGAGAAGCCACAGTTCTGGTTGTAAATGCAAAGCAGGAAGTCCTATATTCTAATCCAGGAAAAAAAAAAAACACCACACTTATTTTGAAGCCAAATGAGAACCTCTAATTCAAGAGGTCTCACTAGTAGCAACAGAAACAGCACCTTGTTTTAAGTCTATTCTTCAAGGGTGTTTTTTTGTTTGCTCGGCTTGCAGATCACCAACCTGCCATTTTAAGAGGTAAAGCAGTTCCTAAAATACCTTCAAAAGGTGATGAATTAGCCACATTCAAATTATTCTTCATGCATCAGATTCTGACTTTAATTATATCATCATCCCACACAACAAAACCAACTCACAAATACAGATGGCAACTCCCTTCCACATTCATTTTGCAGATCAGTCAGGGCTAAGTCTCATTCTCATATTGAATGAGCTACTTCCACAGAGCTGGCTAAAGTCACTTTCCTCTTCCAGGCTCCAATCCAGTGACTGCTGAAGCCAGGTGGGAACGTTGCAAAGGCTCCATAGTGAAACAAGGCTCCTTTGAGCAGCTGAGCCGCATGCAGCGGGCAGGCAAAGTCACCTGGAAAGGCACCAGCACTTCACCGGTCAGGACGCTGATCCTGCCTCCACCACTTGCTTTTTTGAGCTGTCTCTGTACTCCTTTGTGTCGCAAAAGTAACACAGAAATATACATGACACATACTCAGCAACCCCACTCTTGGGTAGCGGAGAAAGACTCCTTACTCGCTGCCAACATTGGTCCTCAAAAAGCAGGACCGGGATTTCCATCCTGTGGCAAACATCTGACACCTTATGTGTTGAGAACTGCTCAGTTTACAGGCTAAATAATATAACTACGCAGTTACTTAATTGTATAAACTGAAAGCAATCCTTCAAAACAGAAGCTGTGCAAACAGCCTCACATTTTATGTTATCCTAGCTTTCTAAAAGAACCTCTTGCATCTTGTGCCATATTGTTAACATGAAAGAGCATATACATTCTGCTTGTGGATGTGTTAGGACAGACAGCATAATATATTTACTTAAAGATTATTCAAATAGGTAGGCTAAAGAGCTTGGCCCTTGTTATTGCATATCACCTGCCATTTTCTCAGGATACCAAAACTATCAAACCCAAAAATTCCTCCAAGAAAGGAAGCTAGTGTAAAGAAAAGCCTAGAGCACACATCTTCCCATTAGCCAGCAGGAAACCCAAAACAGCAACAGAAATTTTAAACCCACCTTCGAATCTTCTACTTCACATAGAAGCCCACACTGAGTACAGTAAAATCTCTATACATCAAGGAGAAGACCACAGTTTACAAGCAAAAACACATGCACTTATCAAAACTAAACCTGAAGGCACCCACAGAAGTATTGGCTACCAACAACCAGCAAAGGACGGTTACCTACTCATTTTGTTTTTTAAAGTTCCTCTTATAGTCTCCTACAGTTTTAAAACATACAAACTAAAAACAACCAATAAAAGAAAACCCCAACCCCACCCCTTACCAAAATGTTTCTGACCCTCACCAAAAAGGTTATTTAAGGGAAGTTTTCAGGATTTTTAGTTTTGGTGCTACCCAAGCCTGAACTCAGAATAAATGGAGGCACATTACAAACTGTAAAAATCACTTATCCAAAGCCCTATGAAGCAAGTTATTAAAACTAAAAATAACTTTTGAAGTATTTGAGAACAAATAGGGGAAAAAATGAAATAATTGGGGTTTATCACTTGTAATAAAGTAAACTCTAAGACAAAGACAGAAGCAGTATTACTGAACTGAAGAATTATCTGCAACATTGCAAGAACAAATACAAATAAAAACTTTGTCTAAAAGAGATTTGACAGTACACATTAAATCATACCTCAGAAGCCTTAACTAGTTTTTTCCTCTTTATGAATGAACTTTGATTAAAAATTCCTCAATAAACTGTTTTATTACTAAAAGCACATTTTCAGTAGACCTTTAACACTTTCTGTTAACTATTCTTTCAAATCAAAAGCAAAGACAGTACACTGCAAAGAACAGCACCAAAATAACTACATTTAGCAACAAAATAATACTAACCTTAAAAAGAAAACTGCAGCACAGAGAAAGTGAACAGCTCTCAAAAACCACAGCTAGAGGCACATTAAGGCAGAACTACCTCCATATGCAGTGTTTTATTGCATTATAAGAAGAGGTAACACCTGTGGCCAAAAGCTTGTGGGGCTGTTGAAGGCTGCATTGATGTTATTTTTTTTTCAATGTATGTGTGTGTGTGGTTTGCTTTGTCCTGTTTTCTTTTAAACTGTGGAAGAAGGAGCTCCATGTCTACATGGCTGTTTTTATGGGTGCATGGTTCATAAACATTCCTGAAAACCTGACTGTAGTAAGCATGCAGCTGGCATTCCAGGGGAGGGAAAACTGCTCAGTGCAAGATCCGGCAAGTCAAACAAAAACCTACAAGGATCTTTATAGTAGATGGTATCATACAAGTTAATTGAAGGTTATAAATACAGTCTTTATCCACAATGTTTTATTTTACTGTCCTTTAGTCTATGAAAAAAGGCTAATTCATGTTATAAGTAAAAAAGGAACTCATGTTGATGTAGTAATTGCTGAGTGGGTAGAAGAAGTGTGATTTAAATAGTAAAAAGGTAAAAACAGACGGAGGAAGCATGGCACAGAAGGCCTGCTCTTTTGTTTTTCCTCTTTCAATTAGTAGTTCCTTTTACTAGGCCTGCTGTCTCTTCTCTTCTGCTCCTATTCAAGATACATGCCTCTTCCCTCTGTGCCTTCAGAATAACTAGGCTGGCCTCATAATCTATGATAGACTTGTAGTTGCTTTCTAATACTGAATTCTCTTGGACAAGTTCTATTTAGTATCTCTGGAAAGTGTAGTGATATAAAACTAACCTCCTTTTTTTCTTATATACAGACATCTATTAGAGTTGTCCTCACCACCTGGTCTGAACTCCAGTGGCTCTCTCCTTAGCAACCTTACTGATTCAGTTCAAGGGTTGTGACAATTGTCATCATCTCACTCATAGTTCCTAAGGTCAGACTGCTGGTGGCATTCAGGTACTTAACTCTGATGTTCAAAAGCACTGCCAATAGTTAGGAAACCAAATGTCTTTGAAAACTAGCCCCATAATAACCCTGGTCCCCAATTAATCCTTTGTGAAGAAATTATCAGAGAGAAAAGTCTGTGATCCCTAATGATAAAAAAAAAAAAAAGGCACACCTTCACCCTGGAGTATGGAACTAATTACTGATGTCAAGACATGCATGAGAACCTGACTAAAATGAAGAACGGTACCAGCCTCAGGCAAATTAAAGCATTTATAGCAGGAAATGTAGGTAGGGTGGCATCAGACATATACTTCCAATCTTCCCATCTCCTCCAAGAAGCAGAGACACCTAACAAATCCCTGTGATCTACCTTCAAAAGAACTATCTATACAGTTAGAGACCCTATTGATATAGTCTAGTACAAACATCAGAGCTCTTCCACAACTACACTGACTAGCATAATCTACTAGAGAAAATACCATTCATAGGTAGGCAGCTGTACCCTTGACTGTGCACAGGGAAAAATGACAAGGTCAAAGACAGGTAAAACTTTTTAGTTTTATTAAAAGTTGGCAGTTGCAACCCTCCTTTGCTAAGTTGGGAAAGTTTCTGTTGTTTGGTTGTGTGGTTTTGTTTCCTATTTTTATGTGCCACGGGGTATTTTGGGGTTATTGAGCTCTGAGAGTAAAAATAAGCAGCAACCACAAAGCAGTTATCCAGAAAGCAGGCTGAGCAAACAGTCTATCTTTTTGCCATGAGTCTTCCTTCCTCGGAATGACAGACCAGGCTTCAGCGATCCTGTCAGCTTGCATGAGACATAGGAAATGCCTGCCAGAAGCTGATTTCTGCTGGGTGTCTTAAAGGGACATCATAATGCAATGCCTGCCAGCCTGCTGCCCCTGCAAAGCTGTGTTTTCTTTGTGATAAGCAATACTAGGGCAAAAGACTTTCAGGCTCATTAGCTCAGAGACAGATATAATTAAGCAGAATTGAAGAGAAGCTTTAGCTGTAAATTTATTTTTAGCCTGAAGAGATCTGAATAAGAATTCACAAGGATAAGGTACCTTAATAGATCTATGAATAGAATTTTGAAAGTTTTGAAGTTTACTTGCACTCAGAAACATCAGTCTGCAAAAGGAACAGTCTACATGCAGAATCTGACATTAACTTGACTTTCAACTCCTGCTTCAAGTTTAAGACTTAGAAGTTTGATACATACAGTCAGACAAAAATATAAGAATTGATCATATAAACTGACCCTGTTGAATAATAATGTTTATTTCAGTTATAGCAAGCATAAGGTTTCTCTTATATTACTAAGGCACAAAACCAAGGACCGAGTATGTTGCTGGAGGTTAAAAAAGAAAAACCTAAGCAAAGCCACTTCAATCAATAGCTCAAGTAAATAACTCATGGATCCTTTCCCTTCTGCAATATTCTTAATTGAAATACAGGTCAAATCAGCAGTACATGACACCCTAGCAACTGCTTTGGAGACCTAAATGAAGGGAAATAATGGTCCTAGAGCAGATTCTTGTGGAGAAATTACCAAAGGTCAAAATAAGGTGATAAAGACTGAGATTCCTTCATGTTTTAAATACTGTGGGAAGAGACTTTTCCTGCATGGAAGCTCATATTGCTGTCATTGAGTTGTATTCACTTTCTGCATAGTGTTTCCGTAGTTGTCTGCATTCTTCCCTTCCTTAACACTGATGGATTATAAAGGAGTGGATCAGGTTTCCAAGTGAGTTGATTTCTTTCCTTAAAACTATGGCATTACCTGTATACACGAACAAGCAGTGAAAACATCTGGTAAAGAAGAAAGTGTAAAGTTTGCCTCAGGAAGACTTTGAAATATCTGAAGATACTGAAACACAACACAGGCTGAATGGTAGGTGACTAGTTGAGTTCCTCACACTCAGTGACGTGACTCTGTCCCACTATCAGCTGTGGCAGCAGGGAAAGGTTTAAGTTACAACTGTAGACTGATTACTCTAAGCAGCACACATTAACATGGCATGTTCTATGTTATAATTTAGTAAAATATTACCATAATACAAGTGGAAAAATGTTAGTTTGTTAGTGCCCACTACAGAACTGAAACTTACTACCCACACTCACCCCCACCCACAAGCCGTAGGATGCCATTCTGGATCATATTGCTTTCTCTCAGTGAAATGATAAAATTCCTGTTTTCAGTAACTAATTTCAGTTGCCTGTCTTCTCGCTGGCAGATCATCTTCATTTTCCAGTCCTAGCAACTGCCTGAATTGCTTTGATCCACTCTGTACGCTCTGCAGATGAGGCTGCTTGCAAGTAATAGTGGATGTCATTTGCTGTGATGATTTCAAAGAGGATGTTGTCAGCATCATACTTCTTGGCTACAGGGAAGAAATAATTAAGTCAGCTATGAGAGAATAAAGTTTTGTATTTACAATGTTTCTTCCTTGACACACTGTAAGGGGATTTCCTTCCTTTCTACAGCTGTGCCTGATCAGGCCTTTGTAAGCAGGTTGCAAGACTGGGTCCATGAGATATGTCTCTCTCTTGGAGAAACAACCCATGAATTGTGCACATGTTACCTTCAAGAGTTTCTGGTTAATTAATCTCCAATCGTGGAAGGATCTGCAATCCTGCAGACAGGTCATATTCCCCAAGCCCTCCCTTATCTTGCCAGCTACAAAAAAACCCACTATACTTCATGTATAGTATTCATCCAGAATCTCTGGTTCTTTTCCTATCTGCCAGCACAGCCTACACAGGTTCTAAAATGCCAACAGACTTTCTTGCTGGGTATGGTAAGTCAAGACAGCAATGGAGAGACTAGTTACTAGAAGAATTACTGAATCATTGCACATAGATAGCTTTTGAGTAAAAACCACTTGTGATTTCAGGTAGATTAAAACAATGTACCAAAAACTTATTACACAGCTCATTCAATATGGTTCCTTACAGTCTGGCATATCTTCCACTGCCGTCACCACACAGCCTCTCAAGTGAATTGCTCCTAGTGGTTCTTCTCCCTGATGAAGACATTAAATCAAAATGAAATGCAACACTTCTGAAACTGTTCACATGTTAATATCTGGCTACAACTCCAGAACAGAAACAAAAACATTTGCTGACTTAGTATGTCACCTGGAAACCAGGACCTCAGTTTGTGTGTGTGGTGTGAAGATGAGGAAGACTTGCAAATAAATAGGAGATCTCTTTGGGGATTTGGAATTCAGGATCTGCAGAGTATTTAGCACGTCCTGAACAAAGGTACAAGAAGAATATAAGCCTTTTGCCAACTATAACTTTTCTTTTGATGTTACAGTGAATAGAAGAAGAAGAAGAGTAGATCCTAGAAGTACTGTTACCAAGCAGCAGGAGCAGCTATACCCTTACTTACAATTTGGCCTCTTGTGCACTTCAGGACTGTGATAGTCAAAGAACAGGTGATGATTCATTTTTGTTGGCACAAATTTCAAAGAAGCACTCCCTATAAGCTAACACACCTAGGAGCAGGAAAGGTAAGCTGGGAATAGGGAGGTCAAAAACTCCTCAGTGTTGATCCTCCGGTACCTCTAGGTTGCCTCTCCCGAGGGGGACAGGCACGACATAAAGCACCTGTAACCCACGACGACACTGCTCCTGCAGCAATGCAGGGTGAAATAAAACCTGTGGGCTGAATCTACCCGAATGCCAGCTTTTGCAGGCCAGGTTTTGCCCATAGCAAAGCTGCTTCCTTTCTCAGGGCAGGGCTTGGCCCATTAGAATTACACAAGAAATGGAATGCCATGTCTCAGCCTGACACAGAAAATACCTCAATTATAAACTGCTAAATGAATGTATCGTGTTCATTTGCAATTATGACCTCACTAATTTTAATCAAGTGAGAACACACATTAATTCTAATTAATCACAGATAAGAGATGAGAGCACAGTTCAGTGTTGCCTGTTCCCAGGTCTGGGTGGCACTTGTCACCTGACTTGGCAGCCCCAGAAACCATCCTTCAGTCTGCTTTTCCATAGGATGGCCAGGCTGTGTGAGCACAAACAGCCCCACTGTCCTGCTTGGTCTTCCCTGTCACACATTCTACAAGGCATTGGCTTTAAAAACAAACAGAGAAATAAAGTAAATGTCTCTTACTCCAGCAGGATCATAGTAGTGAAGATATGCAGGGTCCTCTCTTAAAACAAACTTTCTCACTTTCCAGTTCTTCCTCCGATGTCCCTAGGAAAATTCAAAAACAGGAATGTCATTAACTGCTTTGCCTGCAAGTGCTTATAGTCAGCTTACCTACACATGAGAGAACAGAATGCGTTAGAAGGAAAACACTGAATATTTTGGACAGGAAATATTCACTGAAGTAGGACTTGAATGTGGCCTTTCTGCATCTCACCATTTTACACAACAATTGGGCCATCACACTTGTTTGTCTTTATTTTTAATACAAAGCAGAACAGCTTCAACATGGGAGATTCCCCTACACATGTCACATAGTCTGGTAGTTATGACATTCACGTGAGGTCTGTGAGAACTGTCTTTAAACGCGTGCCAGAAAACATGGCTGCAATATGTCTTGCAGGAAGGTACCTTGAACTACTGGGCAATAATATGCTGAAGGTCCTTCTCTCCCTGCAGAGATGACAACCAACAACAAAAAAGAATTATCTGGATTAAGGCACCCTGGAGAGCGTTCGCTGCTGAGAAGCTCAAGCAGAAATAACAGAACGCCTCATTGCCCATCGTCAACACTGAAATGATGGGTGAGGAAGAATCTAGATCTGATGAAAGCATTCTCAGCAGAAACAGTGACATTTCCAAGCAATGATCCACAGCTCCCTGAGGGTGACCAAATCCAGACTAACACTGGTGGAAGACAGTCATGAATCACTTCCTCACAGCGTTTCAAAATATTAGTATCTCAATTAGCTGCGCTGTTTGCAAGGAAGCTCTTACTAACTAGGAAGACCTGAACATGACAGGGTAAAAGTTAGCAGAAGGATGTGTATCTAATTTCACAGAATGGTTTGGGTTGGCAGGAACCTTAGAGGTCATCTAGTTCCAACCCCCCTGCCATGGGCAGGGACACCTTCCACTAGACCAGGTTGCTCAAAGCCTCATCCAGCCTGGCCTTGAACACCTCCAGGGATGGGGCATCCACAGATCCTCTGGGCAACCTGTTCCAGTGCCTCACCACCCTCACAGTAAAAAATTTCTTCCTAATATCTAATCTAAATCTATCCTCTTTCATTTTAAAACCATTACCCCTCATCGTATCACTACAGTCCCTGATCAAGA
This sequence comes from Syrrhaptes paradoxus, assembly GCA_013400615.1. Lineage (NCBI taxonomy): Eukaryota > Metazoa > Chordata > Aves > Pterocliformes > Pteroclidae > Syrrhaptes > Syrrhaptes paradoxus. Next base: position 8,081 of record VZTO01011516.1, on the reverse strand, counting down.
GCACCTCCCCATCTTTCCTGTAGGCTCCCTTTAAGTACCAGTAGGCTGCTGTAAGATGACAGGATGGTACATGTGCAATACTGACCTGTTTCAGCAAACATCCTTGTTTGACTACTATGCCTCTGAATTCTTCTTTCAGGACCACGTCATCATCGCTAGAATTTCCCTCACAGAAAAACCCACTGTCTGGCTGCATGACCACAAGAGAAAATTCAGAAGTTACACAGCTGCTGCAGGCTTATGTACATGTACAAATCTGGCTTCTCTTTGCCTTCCCTCCACCCTGTTTTTTGCCACCCAAAAAATCAACCCTTTTACTGGAAAAATCTCCCAGTGAAGTTGAGGAGCTCTTCAAGTCACCCTGGAAGCATTTCAGTGTGAGGTAGGACTACACCACTGGGTATTGGGACATCTGAAGAGAGCTGGAGCATCAGTGCCTCCTTTCTCTGTGATTCTTCATGTCACATTTCCTCCATGATGGACAGGTTTCCTCAATCCCATGATGTCACAGGTTTTTAAATGCAGAGAAAGCAGTTCCTATGAAGCAATGCCAGCACAGCCAATATACTCCAGGCTGGCCATCCCTGCATGCAACAGACCCTTCCTCTTCCTCCATCCATGACAACTATATAGAATTTTGGAAGAAGAAAAATGCTCCATCTAAGCTGTCTTCTCCAACAACAAGAACTGGCCCTAGTTTTTTAAATTCACAATTTTCTATAGCTGTGACGTATGCAGTGAGCATATACTGTCTCAGGACCCATGCATCACATCCATTCCACACCAGATAAATTGTGATGCTAATTACTGAACCCTACACTGTTCAAATGATGTAAATGTGGGTAACCATTTACGTGGCTTAGAGTAAATGTCTGTGCTGTCTACTTGTATGACAGCAAGTCAGACATTGACCTGCTGTGACCTCCTCGTACCACAGTGGTATTGAATCAAACTAGAAACAAGCTGAAAGAGATCAGAGTGCACATGGGCTGCTAGGAGAAGTGTCACAGGTAGCTAGGAACTGTGGTGGCCACAAGGCTGCCTTCACCAATTAAGTAATGGGAGAGTAATTTTGTTGAAGTCAAGCAATTCTATATGGTAAATATAAACAGAATTACAATATTCAAGCATTTTTACTTTACAGAAGGCATACTTTTTTATTAGTATAAGTTCATAAGCCAAGCACCTTCAAAACAGCATGTGACTGTGATTGTGATCTTGCAAGTTCTTCAAATCAATCCACATAATACAAAGCAATAAATTGAAAAAGTTGGGTAAGCTACCTAGGACAGGTGTTATTGAGGGATATTAAAAACTTTTGCTTCTTCACTCATAGGCAAGCTGTGTGTGTGGCACCGAGTCAGATTTGATGACTGCACAAAAAAAAGGTTTCTAGCTTGTGCCACTCTGAGAAGCCCCATGATAATGAATTACTCTCTTCCCTTTCACTGAATCATCGGGGAACTGGTGGCTAAATTCTGGTCATTGCTAAAATTGCCAGGAACAAAGTCTAAATTAAAAAGAACCCAGCTTAGTCTCAGCACTGAGTTCACACTTAGAAGGGTGCCAGAAAAAAAGATGTCCTGCTTACAAATATTAAAGTGAGACAGTTCATTGAGTATAATGTGGAGAAAGACAATTACCATGTATCTCTCCATTTCTGTACAATTTTTCCTGCAGGATTTAAGAAATGCCTGAGAAAAGCAGAGCATCAGCAAGTCTAGGACAATAAAAAAAACAGACTACAACACTCACAAAGTAATAGTAGGCATCGCTGAGATCTAAGAAGGGGGTGTCTGACAGTCCCTCGGCAGCAGCCTTGGACGTATCATCTGCAGGCTGTAGGTAGCCTTCACTCAAGAGGGAAGAGGCAAGCATGAGACCTTCTTTGCGATTTCGGATGGAGTTGCTAGACACCAGCCAATCAATCACAGAGGTGCCTGGTTACAAAGGAACAAACAACATCAGCCACAAACCAAGACAGACATGAAGAAGCCTAAAAAATACACAGGCAACATGCCTACTCCATCTATTCCTCAATCTCCTGAAAGATGGTGTGAGTGACAATGCAGAGAGCTAATCTGGAAAGGAGCCTGGGTCACCCAGTGAGGTGCAGCCAATCCAACTAATGGATCTTGAACACTGTACTGAGAGAGAAGAGAGCTTGGAGGGGATGGAGAGCGGAGCTGGGAAGCCTCAGGGACATGGATTGGGGAAGTACAAAGGACAGTCAAGCCTGGAGAAGGCAGTCTTCAAGGCTGCTATGTTACTGACACAGTGCTGTCAAAACAGGGTGGCTTTCGACTCCAGCACTCACAGATTTGACTTGGAGCAGGTCAGGAATTACAATGTGACACAGTTTCTTGATGAAAAATTCAGAAAGGAATAATTCTTCTCGAGTTAAGTGTTTGATGCAACTTTCTACAAAGATCACTTCGATCTTTCTGGCACTAGTTAAATTTCTTCCTCCTCTGATGTTTACCATGGCCAAAACTGAACACTTTTTCAAGCTTCCTCCTTCGACCACCTCTTTTGTTGGTCAAGAAAACATCTGCCAGGTTTTCTTCTCAAACTTCTCTGTGCTCTACAGAGCTATTATTTTTTCTATCATTAACCTCTTGGCCTTGTGCTCCCTTTATTGTAAGGAAAAGAGGGACAAGAGCTCCTTACCTGTAAAGCAGTGATTGAACACTTTTTTATCTTTTTCCAGCTTCAACTCCTTTATTCCCTTCTCAGGATCTTTCATTGAGAGGTACAAAGCACTGTGCATGAAAACAACCAGAGAAACTGTCAGCAAATAAAAAGCTTTAGCTAGTTTGTACAATAATATAATTGTCATTCACAGGGTCTCCATGTTTGGCTGACATACTGCAGAGCTATAGTTTAATCTCCTGAAAAATTTACATTGCAAAGCCTGTAGGCCTCACTTCCATCGCTGTCACAGCTGCAGGAGCGGGGAGCTGCACAAATGTCTCACCACACCCCATTATTTGAGAATGGAGCAACTTGTGGTGACTGTAGTGTGAAGAGAGGAACACCCACTGCTGAGGCACCTTCACAGGGCCCCACAGCCTCGGTGCCGACAGGGGAGCTGACTGCTTTGCTATGTTCCCCCAAAGGTCTTGTGACATCTCCAAAGCCTGCCTGCTCTCAGAGGCCCTAAGTGACCTCAGTGACCCCAATCTGACTTCTTTCCTCCCACCCACTTTTCACTTGCTCAGAACTCTAGTTCCTTGGAGCTCTGGAATGACAAGAAGGATGAATTAAATGTCATGGGTTAAGTCCTTTGGCCTGTTAGTCAGGGTGATCCTGTGCTGAAGCCCATGAAGTCAGATTTACTTGGATCTTGGCCTTGTGCAGTTTTACTGTCCTCTAAGGAGCACTGCAGGCTCATTTATATCTTGGTATTTATTGCTCAGAGGCAAAAAAATAAGTTGTCCTTAATTTTTCGAAGTTCTGACAAACAGGTGGCTGGTTTCCTGTGTGTGCCCTTTATCTCTTCTCCCTTTGCCAGTTCAAGCTCTCTGGCAGTAAACACTCTCCCCTCACTATCCAAAAACTAGGCTAACATCAGCATTTCTCTGGAGAGCAAATGAAACTTTTAAAATATTTTTGCAATAGATTACATATTATATAAAAATGCCTCTCCTGGAAGAATCACACTTTGGCTGGGGTCTCCTTTTACACTGCAGTGTCCTCTGAAATCTCCTTATCAGCAAAATACTTTGATAAATAAGCGTGTTTGGGTAAAGGATGATATATTAAAAATTATCTTCCCAGTTATGATTGCTTGCTCATTTCTGCCATATTGTACACTCTGAAACTGTTAGTCATGCAGAAAGGACTCTGAGGAAAACCAGAGAGGTAACATGGACAGACATGCTTGGCTTTTCCAGACTGAGGTTACAGATCTGGCACACTGCCTGTGGATGGAAGTAAATGAGGAAGCAGAGCTATGTGAACAAACCTCAGGTTGATTGTTTCAGGCAGTCTGATAGATCTTCTTGTGGATTTTCTGGCAAACCTTTGTCCTCCATCTATGCAATGAATTGCTTTCTTGATATCCCGTACCCAGGCATCTCTCTCCTCCAGGTAGGCAGCTTGAAAAAAGTGGTCCTGCTGCTTGGCCGCAGTGAGCTTGAAGACAAACTGGAACAATAAATTAAGGGTTTTTTAAAGTTACTTTGGTGTAGCCAGTTGGGCACAATTAACCTGGTACCACCATGACATACTTGTGACTAAGGAACTATGGAAAGTGCCTTGAAGCCACAGCTAAATTAAAAAAAGCTCTGAAGAAAAACATCAACAAGCAGCACAGGTAACTGATACCTTTTGTTATTTCACTGTGAGTGATTGTGACACTGTTGGCGTAGCCAAGGCGAGTGGCACTGATAGAGCTGCTGATTTTAACTTTTGCTGGGAAGTTGAACACAGCTGAAAGGCTGAAATGTCCAGCCCCTGCAGGCTTACCGTGGGTATAAATTCGTCTTAATGTTTATAGAGATATGGTCAACCTGATGGAGGAAAAAAGCCCCACATCACATGGCTCTGCTACTGATTCACAAGGGGAGAAAAAGTCACAGTCACATTGCTGAACACATTTGCAGCCTAGGAAACCTTTAAGGTCGTGGTAGGGAGTTAATACGTCCAAACCTTGGCTACACCTTATGATCACTACCTATCTAAACCCACTAGCAACAATGGAAAGACTGTATTTCCCAAAAATGAGAAAAGATCTCTTAAGTAGAAAAAATTAACACCAACCTGAAAAAAAAAACCCAAAAACACCTCACAAATTCACACTGTTTGATCTTGTTTTCATCCAGTGATTTTTTTGGATGGAAAATCTGGATCTTATTACTCAGTCAAGAGGGTTTCCACTTCCTCTAAACCATAGTTCCCCATAAGTGGAACTGTAATTTGTTCCATAGTTCTCTGAGAATAAGTACAACAGGTTCTGACTCAGCAGGCATCTAAAAGTGACAGGCTAATCAGCAAGAAATCAGCATGGTTTTATGAGGGCAAGTAGAGGCTATTGTCAAAGAGCAGAGAGCAGGGAATCTACAGCAAGAAAATCAAAACACTGAATGAGTCTACTGAAGCCCACATTTGTAAATGCCATATTTCTGAACATCCCTAATACACACCTTCCAGATTGTTGCCAATGGGAAAAATTCTGACACCCTGAAATTGGGCAGAAGTCCCACTACCTTTCATGGAAGACAGATTTCAAACTAAGAAAGACGCGGGTCCTCAAAAATCCATTTCAGACAGAAAAGTAACCGTTTTGTATCTGACACCATTCATATTTGCAGCAACACCCATCTCTTCAACGATGCAGTAAAGAACTACACCCTGAAAATCAATGTACGGTGCATGTGAAAAGCAAACAGGCAGATCTCTCCTAATCCCAATATCCAAGGGTCATGTTAACACACCAGATTAACAGGAAAGCCATGGGGAAAACAGTGAAAGGACAAGTATAGCAGAATTAACATCAGATTAAGCAATGATCAAACTTCAGATAAAGAACACCAAACAACGGTGAATGCATTTTGAAATAAAATCTTTAAAAAAACCCCAGTTGCAGCCTCTTCTGAACAGGCTACATCTCTGTTTAAGGTTGCTTCCTTTCCCCTCAGCACCTGCTTTTTGTAATCAATTTAGTAAACAAAGTGCATTGGTGATGTGCCCTGAGGTTTCAAGCTAGGCCCTCATGCAGATACACAAGCAGATTAAAAAAGCTGAAATCTCACTGGATGAATATAAAAAGCTGCTCATGGCTCAATAGTCCCTGCTCCAAACTGGGCCCAAGCCAGTGAGACTGGACTTAAAACTGATGTAATGAGAATTTTCCCACTTTTCACCCATAACTCCTGTCCTAAAAATACACTTTCATTTCTAGCCATATGAAGTAAATGTACGCCAATCACTAAGAACCAGAGTAATTCCTGTAAGAGGAAGAACTGTATGTTTTGGCACATAAGCAATGAGAAGGCAGGATGGAATGCAGGGACTTTGGATTCAGCAGTATAGTAAAACTGCAAAATGTAAGATGCAAAAATTGAGATACTACATTGTAAAGGAATACATGTAAGAATTTTGCTTTAATCATATTGGGCAGTAACTACTTGTAAGAATAATCCCAATGATGGCATTTCTCATATGAAAGAGCGTGTTGCAGTTTTGACTGAACAGTGCAAATTTTAAGAGAAAATACGTCTCCAGGGCTGTTGGTTTACGGACTTGCGGAATGATCTCACCAACTCAATAAGGAGGATCTGCTCCAACACCTGCTGAAGTCATTTGGATCACTTCCACTTGACTCCAACAAACTCTGCATCAGATCATACTTATGAAAAGGTGTTTTGGGCGCCTCAACCCCCAGGTCTGAGATCCTTCCTTTTTTCTCTATTGTTCCTAAGAAATGGCCCCAGCGACTAAAATGAAACATAATGTAAAACTCATTATCCAAATGCATAATGTAATCAAGCATAATGTAAATCTCATTGCAGTCAAAGGAACGATCCTCAAAGACTTCATCACCCTTCAATACAGACGCAATGCATCTTCTGCAAACTGGTACATCCTCAAGCAACCCTTTGGGCAGGTGAGGATCTCTCTCACTCTGTCTTCAGTAGATATAAGACACTTCAGACTTCACTGCCGATGTTGTAGAATGCACACACACTGGTGAATTATCTTTTCATTATTGTTAAATGTGTTACTATTACTGACATTTCCAAGCAACTACTATAGGCCAATACTGATGGGGGAATTTAAAACAAGCACACAAACAAACAAAAAACCTAACAAAATAAAACCAGGAAAGAAATGCTTTGTGAGAAAAAAACTTAATTTCTACCATTATAATGTAGGATCTGTGATACTCTTGAACATACCCTTCTCATGCATTATACCTCACATACAGAATACGGAGTGCTGTGCTGAGGCTTGTTAGATAATGTAGGAAACATGGTTGCAAATCAGCAGAATTAGAACCAAATGCGTGCAGATATCATAGAAGCATCATAGAATCATAGAACGGCATGGGTTGAAAAGGACCATAGTGACCATCTAGTTTCAACCCCCCCGCCGTATGCAGGGCCGCCAACCACTAAACCAGGCTGCTCAGAGCCACATCCAGCCTGGCCTTGAATGCCTCCAGGGATGGGGCATCCACGACCTCCCTGGGCAACCTGTTCCAGTGTGCCACCACCCTTTGGGTGAAAAACTTTATCCTAATCTCTAACCTAAACCTCCCCTGTCTTAGTTTAAAACCATTCCCCCTTGTCCTATCACTATCCACCCTCATAAACAGGTTTGCAAAAGATGTAAAGCTAGCGCACTGGAACACAACCATGCTGTCTGAAGCAGGTCAGATCTGAAGCTGCAGGGGTTAAAAAGTAAGTTTCACCCAGCCATACCCAAGGGTGGCTTGGGCAGGAGCTGTTAGCAATAAGGAGGAGTAAATGGGCTTGACCAGCAGTCAGTCTCAAACTGTTCTGAATCAGTTGGACAATAGCCCTTGCCAGCTCAGGATCAAAAAACCTATGGTGGGCATGGGGTGGGAATGCATGATCATGAAATTCTCCTTCCAGGCATGATAACACAGTCTCCTTTGTGGACAACTCCCAGTACCTAGAGAGAGCTAGGAAGAGCAGGTAGCTCTTGATGATCCTGCTCTGGGTGAGATTTCCAAGGTAATGGCCATCTAAACCATTTTGTTCCCAGGAGAAGCAGCCATCTACAACTTATTTGACTCAGCACAGGATTAACAGCAATCGTTATTCTCTCTCTGCCCCATCCTTTTATTGTACTGTCTCAAAGAGAGCTATTAAGGCAAGAGTCCCCTTTTTTTAAACAAAAACAAGTCTAACAAGACTCCATAAGAATCTACTTTTTTTTTCCCCATATAAATATGTGGTCTGCACAAAGAAGAAAAAAAGAAACAATAAAAGAAAGAAAGAAGAAAGAAAAGAAGAAAGGAAGGAAAAAGGAAAGCCAGTAGGTCCAAACCTGATACCAAGGAACCTGACTCCACTTACCAGAAAACCCAAGGACAGGTATAATTCTCCTCA